>CAMRHE010001294.1:0-141549 GCA_947044405.1 Leptodactylus fallax
TAGTGATCTGTATGGTGTGTCAGTGACTGCATGTACTATAATAGTGATCTGTATGGTGTGTCAGTGACTGCATGTACTATAATAGTGATCTGTATGGTGTGTCAGTGACTGTATGTACTATAATAGTGATCTGTGTGATCTGTCAGTGACTGTATGTACTATAATAGTGATCTATGTGATGTGTCAGTGACTGTATGTACTATAATAGTGATCTGTGTGATGTGTCTATTGACTGCATGTACTATAATAGTGATCTGTATGGTGTGTCAGTGACTGTATGTACTATAATAGTGATCTATGTGATGTGTCAGTGACTGTATGTACTATAATAGTGATCTGTGTGATGAGTATGGTGTGACAGTGACTGTATGTACTATGACTATAATAGTGATCTGTGTGATGTGTATGGTGTGCCAGTGACTGTATGTACTATAACAGTGATCTGTGTGATGTGTATGGTGTGTCAGTGACTGTATGTACTATAATAGTGATCTATGAGATGTGTCAGTGACTGTATATACTATAATAGTGATCTGTGTGATGTGTATGGTGTGTCAGTGACTGTATGTACTATAATAGTGATCTGTGTGATGTGTCAGTGACTGTATGTACTATAATAGTGATCTATGTGATGTGTCAGTGACTGTATGTACTATAATAGTGATCTGTGTGATGTGTCTATTGACTGCATGTACTATAATAGTGATCTGTATGGTGAGTCAGTGACTGTATGTACTATAATAGTGACCTATGTGATGTGTCAGTGACTGTATGTACTATAATAGTGATCTGTGTGATGTGTATGGTGTGTCATTGACTGTATGTACTATGACTATAATAGTGATCGTGTGTCATGACTGTAAAAGGACGTGTGGTGTGCCAGTGACTGCATGTACTATAATAGTGATCTGTGTGATGGTGTGTCAGTGACTGTATGTACTATACATAATAGTGATCTGTTGTGATGTGTGCCAGTGACTGCATGTACTATAACAGTGATCTGTGTGATGTGAATGGTGTGTCAGTGACTGCATGTACTATAATAGTGATCTGTGTGGTGTGTCAGTGACTGTATATACTATAATAGTGATCTGTGATGTGATTGTGTCAGTGACTGTATGTACTATAATAGTGATCTGTGTGATGTGTCAGTGACTGTATGTACTATAATAGTGATCTATGTGATGTGTCAGTGACTGTATGTACTATAATAGTGATCTGTGTGATGTGTCTGCGGGAGGGTAGTGACTGCATGTACAATAATAGTGATCTGTATGGTGTGTCAGTGACTGTATGTACTATAATAGTGATCTATGTGATGTGTCAGTGACTGTATGTACTATAATAGTGATCTGTGTGATGAGTATGGTCTGTCAGTGACTGTATGTACTATGACTATAATAGTGATCTGTGTGATGTGTATGGTGTGCCAGTGACTGTATGTACTATAACAGTGATCTGTGTGATGTGAATGGTGTGTCAGTGACTGTATGTACTATAATAGTGATCTATGTGATGTGTCAGTGACTGTATATACTATAATAGTGATCTGTGTGATGTGTATGGTGTGTCAGTGACTGTATGTACTATAATAGTGATCTGATGTGAGGAGTGAGAGACATAATAGGACGGATGTGAGGTGTGTCAGTGACTGTATGTACTATAATAGTGATCTATGTGATGTGTCAGTGACTGTATGTACTATAATAGTGATCTGTGTGATGTGTGTAGTGCCTGCATGTACTATAATAGTGATCTGTATGGTGTGTCAGTGACTGTATGTACTATAATAGTGATCTGTGTGATGTGTCAGTGACTGTATGTACTATAGTAGTGATCTGTGTGAGTGTATGGTGTGTCAGTGACTGTATGTACTATAATAGTGATCTATGTGATGTGTCAGTGACTGTATGTACTATAATAGGGATCTGTGTGATGTGTATGGTGTGTCATGTGACTTTGATGTGACTATGTACTATAATAGTGATCTGTGTCAGTGTGTATGGTGTGCCAAGTGACTGTATGTACTATAATAGTGATCTGTGTGATGTGTATGGTGTGTCAGTGACTGTATGTACTATAATAGTGATCTATGTGATGTGTCAGTGACTGTATATACTATAATAGTGATCTGTGTGAAGTGTATGGTGTGTCAGTGACTGTATGTACTATAATAGTGATCTGTGTGATGTGTCAGTGACTGTATGTACTATAATAGTGATCTGTGTGATGTGTCAGTGACTGTATGTACTATAATAGTGATCTGTGTGGTGTGTCAGTGACTGTATGTACTATAATAGTGATCTGTGTGTGGAGTGTGTCAGTGACTGTATGTACTATAATAGTGATCTGTGTGATGTGTCAGTGACTGTATGTACTATAATAGTGATCTGTGTGATGTGTCAGTGACTGTATGTACTAAAATAGTGATGTGTGTGGTGTGTCAGTGACTGTATGTACTATAATAGTGATCTGTGTGGTGTGTCAGTGACTGTATGACATAAAGTGATCTGTGTGATGTGTCAGTGACTGTATGTACTATAATAGTGATCTGTGTGATGTGTCAGTGACTGTATGTACATAATAGTGATCTGTGTGGTGTGTCAGTGACTGTATGTACTATAATAGTGATCTGTGTGGTGTGTCAGTGACTGTATGTACTATAATAGTGATCTGTGTGATGTGTCAGTGACTGTATGTACTATAATAGTGATCTGTGTGATGTGTCAGTGACTGTATGTACTATAATAGTGATCTGTGTGGTGTGTCAGTGACTGTATGTACTATAATAGTGATCTGCGTGGTGTGTCAGTGACTGTATGTACTATAATAGTGATCTGTGTGATGTGTCAGTGACTGTATGTACTATAATAGTGATCTGTGTGATGTGTCAGTGACTGTATGTACTATAATAGTGATCTGTGTGGTGTGTCAGTGACTGTATGTACTATAATAGTGATCTATGTGATGTGTCAGTGACTGTATGTACTATAATAGTGATCTATGTGATGTGTCAGTGACTGTATGTACTATAATAGTGATCTGTGTGATGTGTCAGTGACTGTATGTACTATAATAGAGATCTGTGTGATGTGTCAGTGACTGTATGTACTATAATAGTGATCTGTGTGATGTGTATGGTGTGTCAGTGACTGTATGTACTATAATAGTGATCTGTGTGATGTGTCAGTGACTGTATGTACTATAATAGTGATCTGTATGGTGTGTCAGTGACTGTATGTACTATAATAGAGATCTGTGTGATGTGTATGGTGTGTCAGTGACTGTATGTACTATAATAGTGATCTATGTGATGTGTCAGTGACTGTATGTACTATAATAGTGATCTGTGTGATGTGTCAGTGACTGTATGTACTATAATAGTGATCTGTGTGATGTGTCAGTGACTGTATGTACTATAATAGTGATCTGTGTGATGTGTCAGTGACTGTATGTACTATAATAGTGATCTGTGTGGTGTGTCAGTGACTGTATGTACTATAATAGTGATCTGTGTGATGTGTCAGTGACTGTATGTACTATAATAGTGATCTATGTGATGTGTCAGTGACTGTATGTACTATAATAGTGATCTGTGTGATGTGTCAGTGACTGTATGTACAATAATAGTGATCTGTATGGTGTGTCAGTGACTGTATGTACTATAATAGTGATCTATGTGATGTGTCAGTGACTGTATGTACTATAATAGTGATCTGTGTGATGTGTCAGTGACTGTATGTACTATAATAGTGATCTGTGTGATGTGTCAGTGACTGTGTGTACTATAATAGTGATCTGTGTGATGTGTCAGTGACTGTATGTACTATAATAGTGATCTGTGTGATGTGTCAGTGACTGTATGTACTATAATAGAGATCTGTGTGATGTGTCAGTGACTGTATGTACTATAATAGTGATCTGTGTGATGTGTCAGTGACTGTATGTACTATAATAGTGATCTGTGTGATGTGTCAGTGACTGTATGTACTATAATAGTGATCTATGTGATGTGTCAGTGACTGTATGTACTATAATAGTGATCTGTGTGATGTGTCAGTGACTGTATGTACTATAATAGTGATCTGTGTGGTGTGTCAGTGACTGTATGTACTATAATAGTGATCTATGTGATGTGTCAGTGACTGTATGTACTATAATAGTGATCTATGTGATGTGTCAGTGACTGTATGTACTATAATAGTGATCTGTGTGATGTGTATGATGATGTAGTACGGTGTGTCAGTGACTGTATGTACTATAATAGAGATCTGTGTGATGTGTCAGTGACTGTATGTACTATAATAGTGATCTGTGTGATGTGTCAGTGACTGTATGTACTATAATAGTGATCTGTGTGATGTGTCAGTGACTGTATGTACTATAATAGTGATCTATGTGATGTGTCAGTGACTGTATGTACTATAATAGTGATCTGTGTGATGTGTCAGTGACTGTATGTACTATAATAGTGATCTATGTGATGTGTCAGTGACTGTATGTACTATAATAGTGATCTGTGTGATGTGTCAGTGACTGTATGTACTATAATAGTGATCTGTGTGGTGTGTCAGTGACTGTATGTACTATAATAGTGATCTGTGTGGTGTGTCAGTGACTGTATGTACTATAATAGTGATCTGTGTGATGTGTCAGTGACTGTATGTACTATAATAGTGATCTGTGTGTGTGTCAGTGACTGTATGTACTATAATAGTGATCTGTGTGATGTGTCAGTGACTGTATGTACTATAATAGTGATCTGTGTGGTGTGTCAGTGACTGTATGTACTATAATAGTGATCTGTGTGATGTGTCAGTGACTGTATGTACTATAATAGTGATCTGTGTGGTGTGTCAGTGACTGTATGTACTATAATAGAGATCTGTGTGATGTGTCAGTGACTGTATGTACTATAATAGTGATCTGTGTGATGTGTCAGTGACTGTATGTACTATAATAGTGATCTGTGTGATGTGTCAGTGACTGTATGTACTATAATAGTGATCTGTGTGGTGTGTCAGTGACTGTATGTACTATAATAGTGATCTGTGTGGTGTGTCAGTGACTGTATGTACTATAATAGTCGGTGATCTGTGTGATGTACTATAGTGATGGTGTGTCAGTGACTGTATGTACTATAATAGTGATCTGTGTGGTGTGTCAGTGACTGTATGTACTATAATAGTGATCTGTGTGGTGTGTCAGTGACTGTATGTACTATAATAGTGATCTGTGTGATGTGTATGGTGTGTCAGTGACTGTATGTACTATAATAGTGATCTGTGTGATGTGTCAGTGACTGTATGTACTATAATAGTGATCTGTGTGATGTGTCAGTGACTGTATGTACTATAATAGTGATCTGTGTGATGTGTCAGTGACTGTATGTACTATAATAGTGATCTGTGTGATGTGTCAGTGACTGTATGTACTATAATAGTGATCTGTGTGGTGTGTCAGTGACTGTATGTACTATAATAGTGATCTGTGTGATGTGTCAGTGACTGTATGTACTATAATAGTGATCTGTGTGATGTGTATGGTGTGTCAGTGACTGTATGTGCTATAATAGTGATCTGTGTGGTGTGTCAGTGACTGTATGTACTATAATAGTGATCTGTGTGATGTGTCAGTGACTGTATGTACTATAATAGTGATCTGTGTGATGTGTCAGTGACTGTATGTACTATAATAGTGATCTGTGTGATGTGTCAGTGACTGTATGTACTATAATAGTGATCTGTATGGTGTGTCAGTGACTGTATGTACTATAATAGTGATCTGTGTGATGTGTCAGTGACTGTATGTACTATAATAGTGATCTGTGTGATGTGTCAGTGACTGTATGTACTATAATAGTGATCTGTGTGATGTGTCAGTGACTGTATGTACTATAATAGTGATCTGTGTGATGTGTCAGTGACTGTATGTACTATAATAGTGATCTGTGTGATGTGTCAGTGACTGTATGTACTATAATAGAGATCTGTGTGATGTGTATGGTGTGTCAGTGACTGTATGTACTATAATAGTGATCTGTGTGATGTGTCAGTGAGTGTATGTACTATAATAGTGATCTGTGTGATGTGTCAGTGACTGTATGTACTATAATAGTGATCTATGTGATGTGTCAGTGACTGTATGTACTATAATAGTGATCTGTGTGATGTGTCAGTGACTGTATGTACTATAATAGTGATCTATGTGATGTGTCAGTGACTGTATGTACTGTAATAGTGATCTGTGTGATGTGTCAGTGACTGTATGTACTATAATAGTGATCTGTGTGATGTGTCAGTGACTGTATGTACTATAATAGTGATCTATGTGATGTGTCAGTGACTGTATGTACTATAATAGTGATCTTGTGTGTGATGTGTCAGTGACTGTATGTACTATAATAGTGATCTATGTGATGTGTCAGTGACTGTATGTACTATAATAGTGATCTGTGTGATGTGTCAGTGACTGTATGTACTATAATAGTGATCTATGTGATGTGTCAGTGACTGTATGTACTATAATAGTGATCTGTGAGATGTGTCAGTGACTGTATGTACTATAATAGTGATCTGTGTGATGTGTCAGTGACTGTATGTACTATAATAGTGATCTATGTGATGTGTCAGTGACTGTATGTACTATAATAGTGATCTGTGTGATGTGTATGTGTCAGTGACTGTATGTACTATAATAGTGATCTATGTGATGTGTCAGTGACTGTATGTACTATAATAGTGATCTGTGTGATGTGTCAGTGACTGTATGTACTATAATAGTGATCTGTGAGATGTGTCAGTGACTGTATGTACTATAATAGTGATCTGTGTGATGTGTCAGTGACTGTATGTACTATAATAGTGATCTGTGTGGTGTGTCAGTGACTGTATGTACTATAATAGTGATCTGTGTGATGTGTCAGTGACTGTATGTACTATAATAGTGATCTGTGTGATGTGTCAGTGACTGTATGTACTATAATAGTGATCTGTGTGATGTGTCAGTGACTGTATGTACTATAATAGTGATCTGTGTGATGTGTATGGTGTGTCAGTGACTGTATGTACTATAATAGTGATCTGTGTGATGTGTCAGTGAGTGTATGTACTATAATAGTGATCTGTGTGATGTGTCAGTGACTGTATGTACTATAATAGTGATCTATGTGATGTGTCAGTGACTGTATGTACTATAATAGTGATCTGTGTGATGTGTCAGTGACTGTATGTACTATAATAGTGATCTGTGTGATGTGTCAGTGACTGTATGTACTATAATAGTGATCTATGTGATGTGTCAGTGACTGTATGTACTATAATAGTGATCTGTGTGATGTGTCAGTGACTGTATGTACTATAATAGTGATCTATGTGATGTGTCAGTGACTGTATGTACTATAATAGTGATCTGTGTGATGTGTCAGTGACTGTATGTACTATAATAGTGATCTGTGTGATGTGTCAGTGACTGTATGTACTATAATAGTGATCTGTGAGATGTGTCAGTGACTGTATGTACTATAATAGTGATCTGTGTGATGTGTCAGTGACTGTATGTACTATAATAGTGATCTGTGTGATGTGTCAGTGACTGTATGTACTATAATAGTGATCTGTGTGATGTGTCAGTGACTGTATGTACTATAATAGTGATCTATGTGATGTGTCAGTGACTGTATGTACTATAATAGTGATCTGTGTGATGTGTCAGTGACTGTATGTACTATAATAGTGATCTGTGTGATGTGTCAGTGACTGTATGTACTATAATAGTGATCTGTGTGATGTGTCAGTGACTGTATGTACTATAATAGTGATCTGTGTGGTGTGTCAGTGACTGTATGTACTATAATAGTGATCTATGTGATGTGTCAGTGACTGTATGTACTATAATAGTGATCTGTGTGATGTGTCAGTGACTGTATGTACTATAATAGTGATCTGTGTGATGTGTCAGTGACTGTGTGTACTATAATAGTGATCTGTGTGATGTGAATGGTGTGTCAGTGACTGTATGTACTATAATAGAGATCTGTGTGATGTGTATGGTGTGTCAGTGACTGTATGTACTATAATAGTGATCTATGTGATGTGTCAGTGACTGTATGTACTATAATAGTGATCTGTGTGATGTGTCAGTGACTGTATGTACTATAATAGTGATCTATGTGATGTGTCAGTGACTGTATGTACTATAATAGTGATCTGTGTGATGTGTCAGTGACTGTATGTACTATAATAGTGATCTATGTGATGTGTCAGTGACTGTATGTACTATAATAGTGATCTGTGTGATGTGTCAGTGACTGTATGTACTATAATAGTGATCTGTGTGGTGTGTCAGTGACTGTATGTACTATAATAGTGATCTATGTGATGTGTCAGTGACTGTATGTACTATAATAGTGATCTGTGTGATGTGTCAGTGACTGTATGTACTATAATAGTGATCTGTGTGATGTGGTGTGTCAGTGACTGTATGTACTATAATAGTGATCTGTGTGGTGTGTCAGTGACTGTATGTACTATAATAGTGATCTGTGTGATGTGTCAGTGACTGTATGTACTATAATAGTGATCTGTGTGATGTGTCAGTGACTGTATGTACTATAATAGTGATCTGTGTGGTGTGTCAGTGACTGTATGTACTATAATAGTGATCTGTGTGATGTGTCAGTGACTGTATGTACTATAATAGTGATCTGTGTGATGTGTCAGTGACTGTATGTACTATAATAGTGATCTGTGTGATGTGTCAGTGACTGTATGTACTATAATAGTGATCTGTGTGGTGTGTCAGTGACTGTATGTACTATAATAGTGATCTGTGTGATGTGTCAGTGACTGTATGTACTATAATAGTGATCTATGTGATGTGTCAGTGACTGTATGTACTATAATAGTGATCTGTGTGATGTGTCAGTGACTGTATGTACTATAATAGTGATCTGTGTGATGTGTCAGTGACTGTATGTACTATAATAGTGATCTGTGTGGTGTGTCAGTGACTGTATGTACTATAATAGTGATCTGTGTGATGTGTCAGTGACTGTATGTACTATAATAGTGATCTGTGTGGTGTGTCAGTGACTGTATGTACTATAATAGTGATCTGTGTGATGTGTCAGTGACTGTATGTACTATAATAGTGATCTGTGTGATGTGTATGGTGTGTCAGTGACTGTATGTACTATAATAGTGATCTGTGTGATGTGTCAGTGACTGTATGTACTATAATAGTGATCTATGTGATGTGTCAGTGACTGTATGTACTATAATAGTGATCTGTGTGATGTGTCAGTGACTGTATGTACTATAATAGTGATCTGTGTGATGTGTCAGTGACTGTATGTACTATAATAGTGATCTGTGTGATGTGTATGTGTGTCAGTGACTGTATGTACTATAATAGTGATCTGTGTGATGTGTCAGTGACTGTATGTACTATAATAGTGATCTGTGTGATGTGTCAGTGACTGTATGTACTATAATAGTGATCTGTGTGATGTGTCAGTGACTGTATGTACTATAATAGTGATCTGTGTGATGTGTCAGTGACTGTATGTACTATAATAGTGATCTGTGTGATGTGTCAGTGACTGTATGTACTATAATAGTGATCTGTGTGATGTGTCAGTGACTGTATGTACTATAATAGTGATCTGTGTGATGTGTCAGTGACTGTATGTACTATAATAGTGATCTGTGTGATGTGTATGGTGTGTCAGTGACTGTATGTACTATAATAGTGATCTGTGTGATGTGTCAGTGACTGTATGTACTATAATAGTGATCTGTGTGATGTGTCAGTGACTGTATGTACTATAATAGTGATCTGTGTGATGTGTCAGTGACTGTATGTACTATAATAGTGATCTGTGTGATGTGTCAGTGACTGTATGTACTATAATAGTGATCTGTGTGATAATGTGTCAGTGACTGTATGTATACTATAATAGTGATCTGTGTGATGTGTCAGTGACTGTATGTACTATAATAGTGATCTATGTGATGTGTCAGTGACTGTATGTACTATAATAGTGATCTGTGTGATGTGTATGTGTCAGTGACTGTATGTACTATAATAGTGATCAGGAGGAGGCTGTATGTACTATAATAGTGATCTGTGTGATGTGTCAGTGACTGTATGTACTATAATAGTGATCTATGTGATGTGTCAGTGACTGTATGTACTATAAAGTAGTGATCTGTGTGAAGTGTCAGTGACTGTATGTACTATAATAGTGATCTATGTGATGTGTCAGTGACTGTATGTACTATAATAGTGATCTGTGTGATGTGTCAGTGACTGTATGTACTATAATAGTGATCTGTGTGATGAGTATGTGTCAGTGACTGTATGTACTATAATAGTGATCTATGTGATGTGTCAGTGACTGTATGTACTATAATAGTGATCTGTGTGATGTGTCAGTGACTGTATGTACTATAATAGTGATCTGTGTGATGTGTCAGTGACTGTATGTACTATAATAGTGATCTGTGTGATGTGTCAGTGACTGTATGTACTATAATAGTGATCTGTGTGGTGTGTCAGTGACTGTATGTACTATAATAGTGATCTGTGTGATGTGTCAGTGACTGTATGTACTATAATAGTGATCTGTGTGATGTGTCAGTAACTGTATGTACTATAATAGTGATCTGTGTGATGTGTCAGTGACTGTATGTACTATAATAGTGATCTGTGTGATGTGTATGGTGTGTCAGTGACTGTATGTACTATAATAGTGATCTGTGTGATGTGGAAGTGACGTGTGTGTCAGTGACTGTATGTACTATAATAGTGATCTGATGTGATGTGTCAGTGACTGTATGTACTATAATAGTGATCTATGTGATGTGTCAGTGACTGTATGTACTATAATAGTGATCTGTGTGATGTGTCAGTGACTGTATGTACTATAATAGTGATCTATGTGATGTGTCAGTGACTGTATGTACTATAATAGTGATCTGTGTGATGTGTCAGTGACTGTATACAAGAATAGTGACTGTGATGTGTCAGTGACTGTATGTACTATAATAGTGATCTGTGTGGTGTGTCAGTGACTGTATGTACTATAATAGTGATCTGTGTGATGTGTCAGTGACTGTATGTACTATAATAGTGATCTATGTGATGTGTCAGTGACTGTATGTACTATAATAGTGATCTGTGTGATGTGTCAGTGACTGTGTGTACTATAATAGTGATCTGTGTGATGTGTATGGTGTGTCAGTGACTGTATGTACTATAATAGAGATCTGTGTGATGTGTCAGTGACTGTATGTACTATAATAGTGATCTGTGTGATGTGTCAGTGACTGTATGTACTATAATAGTGATCTGTGTGATGTGTCAGTGACTGTATGTACTATAATAGTGATCTGTGTGATGTGTCAGTGACTGTATGTACTATAATAGTGATCTGTGTGATGTGTCAGTGACTGTATGTACTATAATAGTGATGATGGTGTGTCAGTGACTGTATGTACTATAATAGTGAATGTGATGTGTCAGTGACTGTATGTACTATAATAGTGATCTGTGTGATGTGTCAGTGACTGTATGTACTATAATAGTGATCTGTGTGATGTGTCAGTGACTGTGTGTACTATAATAGTGATCTGTGTGATGTGTATGGTGTGTCAGTGACTGTATGTACTATAATAGAGATCTGTGTGATGTGTATGGTGTGTCAGTGACTGTATGTACTATAATAGTGATCTATGTGATGTGTCAGTGAGTTTATATACTATAATAGTGATCTGTGTGATGTAAGTGACTGTATGTACTATAATAGTGATCTATGTGATGTGTCAGTGACTGTATGTACTATAATAGTGATCTGTGTGATGTGTCAGTGACTGTATGTACTATAATAGTGATCTATGTGATGTGTCAGTGACTGTATGTACTATAATAGTGATCTGTGTGATGTGTCAGTGACTGTATGTACTATAATAGTGATCTCTGTGGTGTGTCAGTGACTGTATGTACTATAATAGTGATCTGTGTGATGGTGTGTCAGTGACTGTATGTACTATAATAGTGATCTGTGTGATGTGTCAGTGACTGTATGTACTATAATAGTGATATGTGTGGTGTGTCAGTGACTGTATGTACTATAATAGTGATCTGTGTGGTGTGTCAGTGACTGTATGTACTATAATAGTGATCTGTGTGATGTGTCAGTGACGCAGTGACTGTATGTACTATAATAGTGATCTGTGTGGTGTGTCAGTGACTGTATGTACTATAATAGTGATCTGTGTGATGTGTCAGTGACTGTATGTACTATAATAGTGATCTGTTGATGTGTATGGTGTGTCAGTGACTGTATGTACTATAATAGTGATCTGTGTGATGTGTCAGTGACTGTATGTACTATAATAGTGATCTGTGTGGTGTGTCAGTGACTGTATGTACTATAATAGTGATCTGTGTGATGTGTATGGTGTGTCAGTGACTGTATGTACTATAATAGTGATCTATGTGATGTGTCAGTGAGTTATATACTATAATAGTGATCTGTGTGATGTCAGTGACTGTATGTACTATAATAGTGATCTGTGTGATGTGTCAGTGACTGTATGTACTATAATAGTGATCTGTGTGATGTGTCAGTGACTGTATGTACTATAATAGTGATCTGTGTGGTGTGTCAGTGACTGTATGTACTATAATAGTGATCTGTGTGATGTGTCAGTGACTGTATGTACTATAATAGTGATCTGTGTGATGTGTCAGTGACTGTGTGTACTATAATAGTGATCTGTGTTGGTGTGTCAGTGACTGTATGTACTATAATAGTGATCTGTGTGATGTGTCAGTGACTGTATGTACTATAATAGTGATCTGTGTGATGTGTCAGTGACTGTATGTACTATAATAGTGATCTGTGTGATGTGTCAGTGACTGTGTGTACTATAATAGTGATCTGTGTGATGTGAATGGTGTGTCAGTGACTGTATGTACTATAATAGAGATCTGTGTGATGTGTATGGTGTGTCAGTGACTGTATGTACTATAATAGTGATCTATGTGATGTGTCAGTGAGTTTATATACTATAATAGTGATCTGTGTGATGTCAGTGACTGTATGTACTATAATAGTGATCTATGTGATGTGTCAGTGACTGTATGTACTATAATAGTGATCTGTGTGATGTGTCAGTGACTGTATGTACTATAATAGTGATCTATGTGATGTGTCAGTGACTGTATGTACTATAATAGTGATCTGTGTGATGTGTCAGTGACTGTATGTACTATAATAGTGATCTCTATGGTGTGTCAGTGACTGTATGTACTATAATAGTGATCTGCATGGTGTGTCAGTGACTGTATGTACTATAATAGTGATCTATGTGATGTGTCAGTGACTGTATGTACTATAATAGTGATCTGTGTGATGTGTCAGTGACTGTATGTACTATAATAGTGATCTGTGTGGTGTGTCAGTGACTGTATGTACTATAATAGTGATCTGTGTGATGTGTCAGTGACTGTATGTACTATAATAGTGATCTGTGTGGTGTGTCAGTGACTGTATGTACTATAATAGAGATCTGTGTGATGTGTCAGTGACTGTATGTACTATAATAGTGATCTGTGTGATGTGTATGGTGTGTCAGTGACTGTATGTACTATAATAGTGATCTGTGTGATGTGTCAGTGACTGTATGTACTATAATAGTGATCTGTGTGGTGTGTCAGTGACTGTATGTACTATAATAGAGATCTGTGTGATGTGTATGGTGTGTCAGTGACTGTATGTACTATAATAGTGATCTGTGTGATGTGTCAGTGAGTGTATATACTATAATAGTGATCTGTGTGATGTCAGTGACTGTATGTACTATAATAGTGATCTATGTGATGTGTCAGTGACTGTATGTACTATAATAGTGATCTGTGTGATGTGTCAGTGACTGTATGTACTATAATAGTGATCTGTGTGGTGTGTCAGTGACTGTATGTACTATAATAGTGATCTGTGTGATGTGTCAGTGACTGTATGTACTATAATAGTGATCTGTGTGATGTGTCAGTGACTGTGTGTACTATAATAGTGATCTGTGTGTTTGGTGTGTCAGTGACTGTATGTACTATAATAGAGATCTGTGTGATGTGTCAGTGACTGTATGTACTATAATAGTGATCTGTGTGATGTGTCAGTGACTGTATGTACTATAATAGTGATCTGTGTGATGTGTCAGTGACTGTATGTACTATAATAGTGATCTGTGTGATGTGTCAGTGACTGTATGTACTATAATAGTGATCTGTGTGATGTGTCAGTGACTGTATGTACTATAATAGTGATCTTTATGGGTGTCAGTGACTGTATGTACTATAATAGTGATCTATGTGATGTGTCAGTGACTGTATGTACTATAATAGTGATCTGTGTGATGTGTCAGTGACTGTGTGTACTATAATAGTGATCTGTGTGATGTGTATGGTGTGTCAGTGACTGTATGTACTATAATAGAGATCTGTGTGATGTGTATGGTGTGTCAGTGACTGTATGTACTATAATAGTGATCTATGTGATGTGTCAGTGAGTTTATATACTATAATAGTGATCTGTGTGATGTAAGTGACTGTATGTACTATAATAGTGATCTATGTGATGTGTCAGTGACTGTATGTACTATAATAGTGATCTGTGTGATGTGTCAGTGACTGTATGTACTATAATAGTGATCTATGTGATGTGTCAGTGACTGTATGTACTATAATAGTGATCTGTGTGATGTGTCAGTGACTGTATGTACTATAATAGTGATCTCTGTGGTGTGTCAGTGACTGTATGTACTATAATAGTGATCTGTGTGGTGTGTCAGTGACTGTATGTACTATAATAGTGATCTGTGTGATGTGTCAGTGACTGTATGTACTATAATAGTGATCTGTGTGATGTGTCAGTGACTGTATGTACTATAATAGTGATCTGTGTGGTGTGTCAGTGACTGTATGTACTATAATAGTGATCTGTGTGGTGTGTCAGTGACTGTATGTACTATAATAGTGATCTATGTGATGTGTCAGTGACTGTATGTACTATAATAGTGATCTGATGGTGTGTCAGTGACTGTATGTACTATAATAGAGATCTGTGTGATGTGTCAGTGACTGTATGTACTATAATAGTGATCTGTGTGATGTGTATGGTGTGTCAGTGACTGTATGTACTATAATAGTGATCTGTGTGATGGTGTAGGGTGTGTCAGTGACTGTATGTACTATAATAGTGATCTGTGTGAGTGTATGGTGTGTCAGTGACTGTATGTACTATAATAGTGATCTGTGTGATGTGTCAGTGACTGTATGTACTATAATAGTGATCTGTGTGATGTGTCAGTGACTGTATGTACTATAATAGTGATCTATGTGATGTGTCAGTGACTGTATGTACTATAATAGTGATCTGTGTGATGTGTCAGTGACTGTATGTACTATAATAGTGATCTGTGTGATGTGTCAGTGACTGTATGTACTATAATAGTGATCTGTGTGATGTGTCAGTGACTGTATGTACTATAATAGTGATCTGTGTGATGTGTCAGTGACTGTATGTACTATAATAGTGATCTGTGGAGGTCGTGACGTATGTACTATAATAGTGATCTGTGTGGTGTGTCAGTGACTGTATGTACTATAATAGTGATCTATGTGATGTGTCAGTGACTGTATGTACTATAATAGTGATCTGTGTGATGTATGGTGTGTCAGTGACTGTATGTACTATAATAGTGATCTGTTGATGTGATGTGTCAGTGACTGTATGTACTATAATAGTGATCTGTGTGATGTGATGGTGTGTCAGTGACTGTATGTACTATAATAGTGATCTGTGTGATGTGTCAGTGACTGTATGTACTATAATAGTGATCTGTGTGATGTGTATGGTGTGTCAGTGACTGTATGTACTATAATAGTGATCTGTGTGATGTGTCAGTGACTGTATGTACTATAATAGTGATCTATGTGATGTGTCAGTGACTGTATGTACTATAATAGTGATCTGTGTGATGTGTCAGTGACTGTATGTACTATAATAGTGATCTGTGTGGTGTGTCAGTGACTGTATGTACTATAATAGTGATCTATGTGATGTGTCAGTGACTGTATGTACTATAATAGTGATCTGTGTGATGTGTATGGTGTGTCAGTGACTGTATGTACAGACTATAATAGTGATCTGTGATGTGTATGTGTCAGTGACTGTATGTACTATAATAGTGATCTGTGTTGGTGTGTCAGTGACTGTATGTACTATAATAGTGATCTATGTGATGTGTCAGTGACTGTATGTACTATAATAGTGATCTGTGTGTTTATTGTGTCAGTGACTGTATGTACTATAATAGTGATCTGTGTGATGTGTCAGTGACTGTATGTACTATAATAGTGATCTGTGTGATGTGTATGGTGTGTCAGTGACTGTATGTACTATAATAGTGATCTGTGTGATGTGTATGGTGTGTCAGTGACTGTATGTACTATAATAGTGATCTATGTGATGTGTCAGTGACTGTATGTACTATAATAGTGATCTGTGTGATGTGTATGGTGTGTCAGTGACTGTATGTACTATAATAGTGATCTGTGTGATGTGTATGGTGTGTCAGTGACTGTATGTACTATAATAGTGATCTGTGTGATGTGTCAGTGACTGTATGTACTATAATAGTGATCTTGTGATGTGATGGTGTGTCAGTGACTGTATGTACTATAATAGTGATCTGTGTGATGTGTCAGTGACTGTATGTACTATAATAGTGATCTATGTGATGTGTCAGTGACTGTATGTACTATAATAGTGATCTGTGTGATGTGTCAGTGACTGTATGTACTATAATAGTGATCTGTGTGGTGTGTCAGTGACTGTATGTACTATAATAGTGATCTGTGTGATGTGTCAGTGACTGTATGTACTATAATAGTGATCTGTGTGAGGTGTGTCAGTGACTGTATGTACTATAATAGTGATCTGTGTGATGTGTCAGTGACTGTATGTACTATAATAGTGATCTGTGTGATGTGTATGGTGTGTCAGTGACTGTATGTACTATAATAGTGATCTGTGTGATGTGTCAGTGACTGTATGTACTATAATAGTGATCTGTGTGATGTGTCAGTGACTGTATGTACTATAATAGTGATCTGTGTGGTGTGTCAGTGACTGTATGTACTATAATAGTGATCTGTGTGATGTGTCAGTGACTGTATGTACTATAATAGTGATCTGTGTGGTGTGTCAGTGACTGTATGTACTATAATAGTGATCTGTGTGATGTGTCAGTGACTGTATGTACTATAATAGTGATCTGTGTGATGTGTCAGTGACTGTATGTACTATAATAGTGATCTGTGTGATGTGTCAGTGACTGTATGTACTATAATAGTGATCTGTGTGGTGTGTCAGTGACTGTATGTACTATAATAGTGATCTGTGTGATGTGTCAGTGACTGTATGTACTATAATAGTGATCTGTGTGATGTGTCAGTGACTGTATGTACTATAATAGTGATCTGTGTGATGTGTCAGTGACTGTATGTACTATAATAGTGATCTGTGTGATGTGTCAGTGACTGTATGTACTATAATAGTGATCTGTGTGATGTGTCAGTGACTGTATGTACTATAATAGTGATCTGTGTGATGTGTCAGTGACTGTATGTACTATAATAGTGATCTGTGTGATGTGTCAGTGACTGTATGTACTAGTGAGGGATGAGTGCATGTACTATAATAGTGATCTGTGTGATGTGTATGGTGTGTCAGTGACTGTATGTACTATAATAGTGATCTGTGTGATGTGTCAGTGACTGTATGTACTATAATAGTGATCTGTGTGATGTGTCAGTGACTGTATGTACTATAATAGTGATCTGTGTGATGTGTCAGTGACTGTATGTACTATAATAGTGATCTGTGTGAGTAGTGACTGTATGTCGTGATGTGTCAGTGACTGTATGTACTATAATAGTGATCTATGTGATGTGTCAGTGACTGTATGTACTATAATAGTGATCTGTGTGATGTGTCAGTGACTGTATGTACTATAATAGTGATCTGTGTGATGTGAGGTGTCAGTGACTGTATGTACTATAATAGTGATCTGTGTGATGTGTCAGTGACTGTATGTACTATAATAGTGATCTGTGTGATGTGTCAGTGACTGTATGTACTATAATAGTGATCTGTGTGATGTGTCAGTGACTGTATGTACTATAATAGTGATCTAGTGATGTGGTGTGTCAGTGACTGTATGTACTATAATAGTGATCTGTGTGATGTGTCAGTGACTGTATGTACTATAATAGTGATCTGTGTGGTGTGTCAGTGACTGTATGTACTATAATAGTGATCTGTGTGATGTGTCAGTGACTGTATGTACTATAATAGTGATCTGTGTGATGTGTCAGTGACTGTATGTACTATAATAGTGATCTGTGTGGTGTGTCAGTGACTGTATGTACTATAATAGTGATCTGTGTGATGTGTCAGTGACTGTATGTACTATAATAGTGAGGGGCTGTATGTACTATAATAGTGATCTGTGTGATGTGTCAGTGACTGTATGTACTATAATAGTGATCTGTGTGATGTGTCAGTGACTGTATGTACTATAATAGTGATCTGTGTGATGTGTCAGTGACTGTATGTACTATAATAGTGATCTGTGTGGTGTGTCAGTGACTGTATGTACTATAATAGTGATCTGTGTGATGTGTCAGTGACTGTATGTACTATAATAGTGATCTGTGTGATGTGTCAGTGACTGTATGTACTATAATAGTGATCTGTGTGATGTGTCAGTGACTGTATGTACTATAATAGTGATCTGTGTGATGTGTCAGTGACTGTATGTACTATAATAGTGATCTGTGTGATGTGTCAGTGACTGTATGTACTATAATAGTGATCTGTGTGATGTGTCAGTGACTGTATGTACTATAATAGTGATCTGTGTGATGTGTCAGTGACTGTATGTACTATAAATAGTGATCTGTGTGATGTGTCAGTGACTGTATGTACTATAATAGTGATCTGTGTGATGTGTCAGTGACTGTATGTACTATAATAGTGATCTGTGTGATGTGATGGTGTGTCAGTGACTGTATGTACTATAATAGAGATCTGTGTGATGTGTATGGTGTGTCAGTGACTGTATGTACTATAATAGTGATCTATGTGATGTGTCAGTGAGTGTATATACTATAATAGTGATCTGTGTGATGTCAGTGACTGTATGTACTATAATAGCTGCTGTGATGTGTCAGTGACTGTATGTACTATAATAGGTGATCTGTGTGATGTGTCAGTGACTGTATGTACTATAATAGTGATCTGTGTGATGTGTCAGTGACTGTATGTACTATAATAGTGATCTGTGTGATGTGTCAGTGACTGTATGTACTATAATAGTGATCTGTGTGATGTGTCAGTGACTGTATGTACTATAATAGTGATCTGTGTGGTGTGTCAGTGACTGTATGTACTATAATAGTGATCTGTGTGATGTGTCAGTGACTGTATGTACTATAATAGTGATCTATGTGATGTGTCAGTGACTGTATGTACTATAATAGTGATCTGTGTGATGTGTCAGTGACTGTATGTACTATAATAGTGATCTGTGTGATGTGTCAGTGACTGTATGTACTATAATAGTGATCTGTGTGATGTGTCAGTGACTGTATGTACTATAATAGTGATCTGTATGGTGTGTCAGTGACTGTATGTACTATAATAGTGATCTGTGTGATGTGTCAGTGACTGTATGTACTATAATAGTGATCTGTGTGATGTGTCAGTGACTGTATGTACTATAATAGTGATCTGTGTGATGTGTCAGTGACTGTATGTACTATAATAGTGATCTGTGTGATGTGTCAGTGACTGTATGTACTATAATAGTGATCTGTGTGATGTGTCAGTGACTGTATGTACTATAATAGTGATCTGTGTGATGTGTCAGTGACTGTATGTACTATAATAGTGATCTGTGTGAGTGTGTCAGTGACTGTATGTACTATAATAGTGATCTGTGTGGTGTGTCAGTGACTGTATGTACTATAATAGTGATCTGTGTGATGTGTCAGTGACTGTATGTACTATAATAGTGATCTGTGTGATGTGTCAGTGACTGTATGTACTATAATAGTGATCTGTGTGGTGTGTCAGTGACTGTATGTACTATAATAGTGATCTGTGTGATGTGTCAGTGACTGTATGTACTATAATAGTGATCTGTGTGATGTGTCAGTGACTGTATGTACTATAATAGTGATCTGTGTGGTGTGTCAGTGACTGTATGTACTATAATAGTGATCTGTGTGATGTGTCAGTGACTGTATGTACTATAATAGTGATCTGTGTGGTGTGTCAGTGACTGTATGTACTATAATAGTGATCTGTGTGATGTGTCAGTGACTGTATGTACTATAATAGTGATCTGTGTGATGTGTCAGTGACTGTATGTACTATAATAGTGATCTGTGTGGTGTGTCAGTGACTGTATGTACTATAATAGTGATCTGTGTGATGTGTCAGTGACTGTATGTACTATAATAGTGATCTGTGTGATGTGTCAGTGACTGTATGTACTATAATAGTGATCTGTGTGATGTGTCAGTGACTGTATGTACTATAATAGTGATCTGTGTGTGTAGTGTGTCAGTGACTGTATGTACTATAATAGTGATCTGTGTGATGTGTCAGTGACTGTATGTACTATAATAGTGATCTGTGTGATGTGTCAGTGACTGTATGTACTATAATAGTGATCTGTGTGATGTGTCAGTGACTGTATGTACTATAATAGTGATCTGTGTGATGTGTCAGTGACTGTATGTACTATAATAGTGATCTGTGTGATGTGTCAGTGACTGTATGTACTATAATAGTGATCTGTGTGATGTGTCAGTGACTGTATGTACTATAATAGTGATCTGTGTGGTGTGTCAGTGACTGTATGTACTATAATAGTGATCTGTGTGATGTGTCAGTGACTGTATGTACTATAATAGTGATCTGTGTGATGTGTCAGTGACTGTATGTACTATAATAGTGATCTGTGTGATGTGTCAGTGACTGTATGTACTATAATAGTGATCTGTGTGATGTGTCAGTGACTGTATGTACTATAATAGTGATCTGTGTGATGTGTCAGTGACTGTATGTACTATAATAGTGATCTGTGTGGTGTGTCAGTGACTGTATGTACTATAATAGTGATCTGTGTGATGTAGTGTCAGTGACTGTATGTACTATAATAGTGATCTGTGTGATGTGTCAGTGACTGTATGTACTATAATAGTGATCTGTGTGATGTGTCAGTGACTGTATGTACTATAATAGTGATCTGTGTGATGTGTCAGTGACTGTATGTACTATAATAGTGATCTGTGTGGTGTGTCAGTGACTGTATGTACTATAATAGTGATCTGTGTGATGTGTCAGTGACTGTATGTACATAAAGTGACTGTATGTACTATAATAGTGATCTGTGTATGGTGTGTCAGTGACTGTATGTACTATAATAGTGATCTGTGTGATGTGTCAGTGACTGTATGTACTATAATAGTGATCTGTGTGATGTGTCAGTGACTGTATGTACTATAATAGTGATCTGTGTGATGGTAGGTGTGTCAGTGACTGTATGTACTATAATAGTGATCTGTGTGATGTGTCAGTGACTGTATGTACTATAATAGTGATCTGTGTGATGTGTCAGTGACTGTATGTACTATAATAGTGATCTGTGTGATGTGTCAGTGACTGTATGTACTATAATAGTGATCTGTGTGATGTGTCAGTGACTGTATGTACTATAATAGTGATCTGTGTGGTGTGTCAGTGACTGTATGTACTATAATAGTGATCTGTGTGATGTGTCAGTGACTGTATGTACTATAATAGTGATCTGTGTGATGTGTCAGTGACTGTATGTACTATAATAGTGATCTGTGTGATGTGTCAGTGACTGTATGTACTATAATAGTGATCGTGTGATGTGTATGGTGTGTCAGTGACTGTATGTACTATAATAGTGATCTGTGTGATGTGTATGGTGTGTCAGTGACTGTATGTACTATAATAGTGATCTGTGTGATGTGTCAGTGAGCTGTATGTACTATAATAGTGATCTGTGTGATGTCAGTGACTGTATGTACTATAATAGTGATCTGTGTGATGTGTCAGTGACTGTATGTACTATAATAGTGATCTGTGTGATGTGTCAGTGACTGTATGTACTATAATAGTGATCTGTGTGATGTGTCAGTGACTGTATGTACTATAATAGTGATCTGTGTGATGTGTCAGTGACTGTATGTACTATAATAGTGATCTGTGTGATGTGTCAGTGACTGTATGTACTATAATAGTGATCTGTGTGGTGTGTCAGTGACTGTATGTACTATAATAGTGATCTGTGTGATGTGTCAGTGACTGTATGTACTATAATAGTGATCTGTGTGATGTGAGTGTGTCAGTGACTGTATGTACTATAATAGTGATCTGTGTGATGTGTCAGTGACTGTATGTACTATAATAGTGATCTGTGTGATGTGTCAGTGACTGTATGTACTATAATAGTGATCTGTGTGGTGTGTCAGTGACTGTATGTACTATAATAGTGATCTGTGTGATGTGTCAGTGACTGTATGTACTATAATAGTGATCTGTGTGGTGTGTCAGTGACTGT
This sequence comes from Leptodactylus fallax, assembly GCA_947044405.1. Lineage (NCBI taxonomy): Eukaryota > Metazoa > Chordata > Amphibia > Anura > Leptodactylidae > Leptodactylus > Leptodactylus fallax. The sequence goes on from CAMRHE010001294.1 coordinate 22,734, forward strand.
ATGTACTATAATAGTGATCTGTGTGATGTGTCAGTGACTGTATGTACTATAATAGTGATCTGTGTGATGTGTATGGTGTGTCAGTGACTGTATGTACTATAATAGTGATCTGTGTGATGTGTCAGTGACTGTATGTACTATAATAGTGATCTGTGTGATGTGTCAGTGACTGTATGTACTATAATAGTGATCTGTGTGATGTGTCAGTGACTGTATGTACTATAATAGTGATCTGTGTGATGTGTCAGTGACTGTATGTACTATAATAGTGATCTGTGTGATGTGTCAGTGACTGTATGTACTATAATAGTGATCTGTGTGATGTGTCAGTGACTGTATGTACTATAATAGTGATCTGTGTGATGTGTATGGTGTGTCAGTGACTGTATGTACTATAATAGTGATCTGTGTGATGTGTCAGTGACTGTATGTACTATAATAGTGATCTGTGTGTGTGTCAGTGACTGTATGTACTATAATAGTGATCTATGTGATGTGTCAGTGACTGTATGTACTATAATAGTGATCTGTGTGATGTGTCAGTGACTGTATGTACTATAATAGTGATCTGTGTGATGTGTCAGTGACTGTATGTACTATAATAGTGATCTGTGTGATGTGTCAGTGACTGTATGTACTATAATAGTGATCTGTGTGATGTGTCAGTGACTGTATGTACTATAATAGTGATCTGTGTGATGTGTCAGTGACTGTATGTACTATAATAGTGATCTGTGTGATGTGTCAGTGACTGTATGTACTATAATAGTGATCTGTGTGATGTGTCAGTGACTGTATGTACTATAATAGTGATCTGTGTGATGTGTCAGTGACTGTATGTACTATAATAGTGATCTGTGTGATGTGATGGTGTGTCAGTGACTGTATGTACTATAATAGTGATCTGTGTGATGTGTCTGTGTCAGTGACTGTATGTACTATAATAGTGATCTGTGTGATGTGGTGTGTCAGTGACTGTATGTACTATAATAGTGATCTGTGTGATGTGTCAGTGACTGTATGTACTATAATAGTGATCTGTGTGATGTGTCAGTGACTGTATGTACTATAATAGTGATCTGTGTGATGTGTCAGTGACTGTATGTACTATAATAGTGATCTGTGTGATGTGTCAGTGACTGTATGTACTATAATAGTGATCTGTGTGATGTGTCAGTGACTGTATGTACTATAATAGTGATCTGTGTGATGTGTCAGTGACTGTATGTACTATAATAGTGATCTGATGTGATGTGTCAGTGACTGTATGTACTATAATAGTGATCTGTGTGATGTGTCAGTGACTGTATGTACTATAATAGTGATCTGTGTGATGTGTCAGTGACTGTATGTACTATAATAGTGATCTGTGTGATGTGTCAGTGACTGTATGTACTATAATAGTGATCTGTGTGATGTGTCAGTGACTGTATGTACTATAATAGTGATCTGTGTGATTTTGTGTCAGTGACTGTATGTACTATAATAGTGATCTGTGTGATGTGTCAGTGACTGTATGTACTATAATAGTGATCTGTGTGATGTGTCAGTGACTGTATGTACTATAATAGTGATCTGTGTGATGTGTCAGTGACTGTATGTACTATAATAGTGATCTGTGTGATGTGTCAGTGACTGTATGTACTATAATAGTGATCTGTGTGATGTGTCAGTGACTGTATGTACTATAATAGTGATCTGTGTGATGTGTCAGTGACTGTATGTACTATAATAGTGATCTGTGTGATGTGTATGGTGTGTCAGTGACTGTATGTACTATAATAGAGATCTGTGTGATGTGTATGGTGTGTCAGTGACTGTATGTACTATAATAGTGATCTATGTGATGTGTCAGTGAGTTTATATACTATAATAGTGATCTGTGTGATGTGTCAGTGACTGTATGTACTATAATAGTGATCTGTGTGATGTGTCAGTGACTGTATGTACTATAATAGTGATCTGTGTGATGTGTCAGTGACTGTATGTACTATAATAGTGATCTATGTGATGTGTCAGTGACTGTATGTACTATAATAGTGATCTGTGTGATGTGTCAGTGACTGTATGTACTATAATAGTGATCTGTGTGATGTGTCAGTGACTGTATGTACTATAATAGTGATCTGTGTGGTGTGTCAGTGACTGTATGTACTATAATAGTGATCTGTGTGATGTGTCAGTGACTGTATGTACTATAATAGTGATCTATGTGATGTGTCAGTGACTGTATGTACTATAATAGTGATCTGTGTGGTGTGTCAGTGACTGTATGTACTATAATAGTGATCTGTGTGATGTGTCAGTGACTGTATGTACTATAATAGTGATCTGTGTGATGTGATGGTGTGTCAGTGACTGTATGTACTATAATAGTGATCTGTATGTGATGTGTCAGTGACTGTATGTACTATAATAGTGATCTGTGTGATGTGTCAGTGACTGTATGTACTATAATAGTGATCTGTGTGGTGTGTCAGTGACTGTATGTACTATAATAGTGATCTGTGTGATGTGTCAGTGACTGTATGTACTATAATAGTGATCTGTGTGATGTGTCAGTGACTGTATGTACTATAATAGTGATCTGTGTGATGTGTCAGTGACTGTATGTACTATAATAGTGATCTGTGTGATGTGTCAGTGACTGTATGTACTATAATAGTGATCTGTGTGATGTGTCAGTGACTGTATGTACTATAATAGTGATCTGTGTGGTGTGTCAGTGACTGTATGTACTATAATAGTGATCTGTGTGGTGTGTCAGTGACTGTATGTACTATAATAGTGATCTGTGTGATGTGTCAGTGACTGTATGTACTATAATAGTGATCTGTGTGATGTGTCAGTGACTGTATGTACTATAATAGTGATCTGTGTGATGTGTCAGTGACTGTATGTACTATAATAGTGATCTGTGTGGTGTGTCAGTGACTGTATGTACTATAATAGTGATCTGTGTGATGTGTCAGTGACTGTATGTACTATAATAGTGATCTGTGTGATGTGTCAGTGACTGTATGTACTATAATAGTGATCTGTGTGATGTGTCAGTGACTGTATGTACTATAATAGTGATCTGTGTGATGTGTCAGTGACTGTATGTACTATAATAGTGATCTGTGTGATGTGTCAGTGACTGTATGTACTATAATAGTGATCTGTGTGATGTGTCAGTGACTGTATGTACTATAATAGTGATCTGTGTGATGTGTCAGTGACTGTATGTACTATAATAGTGATCTGTGTGATGTGTCAGTGACTGTATGTACTATAATAGTGATCTTGTGATGTGTCAGTGACTGTATGTACTATAATAGTGATCTGTGTGATGTGTCAGTGACTGTATGTACTATAATAGTGATCTGTGTGATGTGTCAGTGACTGTATGTACTATAATAGTGATCTGTGTGATGTGTCAGTGACTGTATGTACTATAATAGTGATCTATGTGATGTGTCAGTGACTGTAGTGATCTGTGTGATGTGTCAGTGACTGTATGTACTATAATAGTGATCTGTGTGATGTGTCAGTGACTGTATGTACTATAATAGTGATCTGTGTGATGTGTCAGTGACTGTATGTACTATAATAGTGATCTGTGTGATTGTGTCAGTGACTGTATGTACTATAATAGTGATCTGTGTGATGTGTCAGTGACTGTATGTACTATAATAGTGATCTGTGTGATGTGTCAGTGACTGTATGTACTATAATAGTGATCTGTGTGATGTGTCAGTGACTGTATGTACTATAATAGTGATCTGTGTGTGATGTGTCAGTGACTGTATGTACTATAATAGTGATCTGTGTGGTGTGTCAGTGACTGTATGTACTATAATAGTGATCTGTGTGATGTGTCAGTGACTGTATGTACTATAATAGTGATCTGTGTGATGTGTCAGTGACTGTATGTACTATAATAGTGATCTGTGTGATGTGTCAGTGACTGTATGTACTATAATAGTGATCTGTGTGGTGTGTCAGTGACTGTATGTACTATAATAGTGATCTGTGTGATGTGTATGGTGTGTCAGTGACTGTATGTACTATAATAGTGATCTGTGTGATGTGTCAGTGACTGAGTTATGTACTATAATAGTGATCTGTGTGATGTGTCAGTGACTGTATGTACTATAATAGTGATCTGTGTGATGTGTGTGTCAGTGACTGTATGTACTATAATAGTGATCTGTGTGATGTGTCAGTGACTGTATGTACTATAATAGTGATCTGATGTGATGTGTCAGTGACTGTATGTACTATAATAGTGATCTGTGTGATGTGTCAGTGACTGTATGTACTATAATAGTGATCTGTGTGATGTGTCAGTGACTGTATGTACTATAATAGTGATCTGTGTGATGTGTCAGTGACTGTATGTACTATAATAGTGATCTGTGTGGTGTGTCAGTGACTGTATGTACTATAATAGTGATCTGTGTGATGTGTCAGTGACTGTATGTACTATAATAGTGATCTATGTGATGTGTCAGTGACTGTATGTACTATAATAGTGATCTGTGTGGTGTGTCAGTGACTGTATGTACTATAATAGTGATCTGTGTGATGTGTCAGTGACTGTATGTACTATAATAGTGATGTGTGTGTGATGGTGTGTCAGTGACTGTATGTACTATAATAGTGATCTGTGTGATGTGTCAGTGACTGTATGTACTATAATAGTGATCTGTATGTGTGTGTCAGTGACTGTATGTACTATAATAGTGATCTGTGTGATGTGTCAGTGACTGTATGTACTATAATAGTGATCTGTGTGATGTGTCAGTGACTGTATGTACTATAATAGTGATCTGTGTGATGTGTCAGTGACTGTATGTACTATAATAGTGATCTGTGTGATGTGTCAGTGACTGTATGTACTATAATAGTGATCTGTGTGATGGAGGAGAAATAGTGATCTGTGTGGTGTGTCAGTGACTGTATGTACTATAATAGTGATCTGTGTGGTGTGTCAGTGACTGTATGTACTATAATAGTGATCTGTGTGATGTGTCAGTGACTGTATGTACTATAATAGTGATCTGTGTGATGTGTCAGTGACTGTATGTACTATAATAGTGATCTGTGTGATGTGTCAGTGACTGTATGTACTATAATAGTGATCTGTGTGATGTGTCAGTGACTGTATGTACTATAATAGTGATCTGTGTGATGTGTCAGTGACTGTATGTACTATAATAGTGATCTGTGTGATGTGTCAGTGACTGTATGTACTATAATAGTGATCTGTGTGATGTGTCAGTGACTGTATGTACTATAATAGTGATGGGGGAGGAAAAAGGCTGTGTGATGTGTCAGTGACTGTATGTACTATAATAGTGATCTGTGTGATGTGTCAGTGACTGTATGTACTATAATAGTGATCTGTGTGGTGTGTCAGTGACTGTATGTACTATAATAGTGATCTGTGTGATGTGTCAGTGACTGTATGTACTATAATAGTGATCTGTGTGGTGTGTCAGTGACTGTATGTACTATAATAGTGATCTGTGTGATGTGTCAGTGACTGTATGTACTATAATAGTGATCTGTGTGATGGTGTGTCAGTGACTGTATGTACTATAATAGTGATCTGTGTGATGTGTCAGTGACTGTATGTACTATAATAGTGATCTGTTATGTGATGTGTCAGTGACTGTATGTACTATAATAGTGATCTGTGTGATGTGTCAGTGACTGTATGTACTATAATAGTGATCTGTGTGATGTGTCAGTGACTGTATGTACTATAATAGTGATCTGTGTGATGTGTATGGTGTCAGTGACTGTATGTACTATAATAGTGATCTGTGTGATGTGTCAGTGACTGTATGTACTATAATAGTGATCTGTGTGGGCAGTGAGAGGTGTGTCAGTGACTGTATGTACTATAATAGTGATCTGTGTGGTGTGTCAGTGACTGTATGTACTATAATAGTGATCTGTGTGGTGTGTCAGTGACTGTATGTACTATAATAGTGATCTGTGTGATGTGTCAGTGACTGTATGTACTATAATAGTGATCTGTGTGATGTGTCAGTGACTGTATGTACTATAATAGTGATCTGTGTGATGTGTCAGTGACTGTATGTACTATAATAGTGATCTGTGTGATGTGTCAGTGACTGTATGTACTATAATAGTGATCTGTGTGATGTGTCAGTGACTGTATGTACTATAATAGAGATCTGTGTGATGTGTATGGTGTGTCAGTGACTGTATGTACTATAATAGTGATCTATGTGATGTGTCAGTGAGTGTATATACTATAATAGTGATCTGTGTGATGTGTCAGTGACTGTATGTACTATAATAGTGATCTGTGTGATGTGTCAGTGACTGTATGTACTATAATAGTGATCTGTGTGATGTGTCAGTGACTGTATGTACTATAATAGTGATCTTGTGATGTGTCAGTGACTGTATGTACTATAATAGTGATCTGTGTGATGTGTCAGTGACTGTATGTACTATAATAGGGAGTGATCTGTGTGGTGTGTCAGTGACTGTATGTACTATAATAGTGATCTGTGTGGTGTGTCAGTGACTGTATGTACTATAATAGTGATCTGTGTGATGTGTCAGTGACTGTATGTACTATAATAGTGATCTGTGTGATGTGTCAGTGACTGTATGTACTATAATAGTGATCTGTGTGATGTGTCAGTGACTGTATGTACTATAATAGTGATCTGTGTGATGTGTATGGTGTGTCAGTGACTGTATGTACTATAATAGTGATCTATGTGATGTGTCAGTGACTGTATGTACTATAATAGTGATCTGTGTGATGTGTCAGTGACTGTATGTACTATAATAGTGATCTGTGTGATGTGTCAGTGACTGTATGTACTATAATAGTGATCTGTGTGATGTGTCAGTGACTGTATGTACTATAATAGTGATCTGTGTGATGTGTCAGTGACTGTATGTACTATAATAGTGATCTGTGTGATGTGTCAGTGACTGTATGTACTATAATAGTGATCTGTGTGATGTGTCAGTGACTGTATGTACTATAATAGTGATCTGGGGGCAGGAGAGACAAAAGTGATCTGTGTGGTGTGTCAGTGACTGTATGTACTATAATAGTGATCTGTGTGATGTGTCAGTGACTGTATGTACTATAATAGTGATCTGTGTGATGTGTCAGTGACTGTATGTACTATAATAGTGATCTGTGTGATGTGTCAGTGACTGTATGTACTATAATAGTGATCTGTGTGATGTGTCAGTGACTGTATGTACTATAATAGTGATCTGTGTGATGTGTCAGTGACTGTATGTACTATAATAGTGATCTGTGTGATGTGTATGGTGTGTCAGTGACTGTATGTACTATAATAGTGATCTGTGTGGTGTGTCAGTGACTGTATGTACTATAATAGTGATCTGTGTGATGTGTCAGTGACTGTATGTACTATAATAGTGATCTGTGTGATGTGTCAGTGACTGTATGTACTATAATAGTGATCTGTGTGATGTGTCAGTGACTGTATGTACTATAATAGTGATCTGTGTGTGGTGTGTCAGTGACTGTATGTACTATAATAGTGATCTGTGTGATGTGTCAGTGACTGTATGTACTATAATAGTGATCTGTGTGATGTGTCAGTGACTGTATGTACTATAATAGTGATCTGTGTGATGTGTCAGTGACTGTATGTACTATAATAGTGATCTGTGTGATGTGTCAGTGACTGTATGTACTATAATAGTGATCTGTGTGATGTGTCAGTGACTGTATGTACTATAATAGTGATCTGTGTGATGTGTCAGTGACTGTATGTACTATAATAGTGATCTGTGATGTGTCAGTGACTGTATGTACTATAATAGTGATCTGTGTGATGTGTCAGTGACTGTATGTACTATAATAGTGATCTGTGTGATGTGTCAGTGACTGTATGTACTATAATAGTGATCTATGTGATGTGTCAGTGACTGTATGTACTATAATAGTGATCTGTGTGATGTGTCAGTGACTGTATGTACTATAATAGTGATCGTGTGTGTGTGTCAGTGACTGTATGTACTATAATAGTGATCTGTGTGATGTGTCAGTGACTGTATGTACTATAATAGTGATCTGTGTGATGTGTCAGTGACTGTATGTACTATAATAGTGATCTGTGTGATGTGTCAGTGACTGTATGTACTATAATAGTGATCTGTGTGATGTGTCAGTGACTGTATGTACTATAATAGTGATCTGTGTGATGTGTCAGTGACTGTATGTACTATAATAGTGATCTGTGTGATGTGTCAGTGACTGTATGTACTATAATAGTGATCTGTGTGGTGTGTCAGTGACTGTATGTACTATAATAGTGATCTGTGTGATGTGTCAGTGACTGTATGTACTATAATAGTGATCTGTGTGATGTGTCAGTGACTGTATGTACTATAATAGTGATCTGTGTGATGTGTCAGTGACTGTATGTACTATAATAGTGATCTGTGTGATGTGTCAGTGACTGTATGTACTATAATAGTGATCTGTGTGATGTGTCAGTGACTGTGGATGGTACTATAATAGTGATCTGTGTGATGTGTCAGTGACTGTATGTACTATAATAGTGATCTGTGTGATGTGTCAGTGACTGTATGTACTATAATAGTGATCTGTGTGATGTGTATGTGTCAGTGACTGTAGGCTGTACTATAATAGTGATCTGTGTGATGTGTCAGTGACTGTATGTACTATAATAGTGATCTTGTGATGTGTCAGTGACTGTATGTACTATAATAGTGATCTGTGTGATGTGTCAGTGACTGTATGTACTATAATAGTGATCTGTGTGATGTGTCAGTGACTGTATGTACTATAATAGTGATCTGTGTGGTGTGTCAGTGACTGTATGTACTATAATAGTGATCTGTGTGATGTGTCAGTGACTGTATGTACTATAATAGTGATCTGTGTGATGTGTCAGTGACTGTATGTACTATAATAGTGATCTGTGTGATGTGTCAGTGACTGTATGTACTATAATAGTGAGTCTGATGTGTATGGTGTGTCAGTGACTGTATGTACTATAATAGAGATCTGTGTGATGTGTATGGTGTGTCAGTGACTGTATGTACTATAATAGTGATCTATGTGATGTGTCAGTGAGTTTATATACTATAATAGTGATCTGTGTGATGTCAGTGACTGTATGTACTATAATAGTGATCTGTGTGATGTGATGTGTCAGTGACTGTATGTACTATAATAGTGATCTGAGTGATGTGTCAGTGACTGTATGTACTATAATAGTGATCTGTGATGTGTCAGTGACTGTATGTACTATAATAGTGATCTGTGTGATGTGTCAGTGACTGTATGTACTATAATAGTGATCTGTGTGATGTGTCAGTGACTGTATGTACTATAATAGTGATCTCTATGGTGTGTCAGTGACTGTATGTACTATAATAGTGATCTGTGTGGTGTGTCAGTGACTGTATGTACTATAATAGTGATCTGTGTGATGTGTCAGTGACTGTATGTACTATAAAGGACGGGATGTGCAGTGACTGTATGTACTATAATAGTGATCTGTGTGATGTGTCAGTGACTGTATGTACTATAATAGTGATCTGTGTGATGTGTCAGTGACTGTATTACTGTAATAGTGATCTGTGTGATCTGTGTGGTGTGTCAGTGACTGTATGTACTATAATAGTGATCTGTGTGATGTGTCAGTGACTGTATGTACTATAATAGTGATCTGTGTGATGTGTCAGTGACTGTATGTACTATAATAGTGATCTGTGTGGTGTGTCAGTGACTGTATGTACTATAATAGTGATCTGTGTGATGTGTCAGTGACTGTATGTACTATAATAGTGATCTGTGTGATGTGTCAGTGACTGTATGTACTATAATAGTGATCTGTGTGATGTGTCAGTGACTGTATGTACTATAATAGTGATCTGTGTGATGTGTCAGTGACTGTATGTACTATAATAGTGATCTGTGTGATGTGTCAGTGACTGTATGTACTATAATAGTGATCTGTGTGGTGTGTCAGTGACTGTATGACAAAAGTGATCTGTGTGATGTGTCAGTGACTGTATGTACTATAATAGTGATCTGTGTGATGTGTCAGTGACTGTATGTACTATAATAGTGATCTGTGTGATGTGTCAGTGACTGTATGTACTATAATAGTGATCTGTATGTGTGGTGTGTCAGTGACTGTATGTACTATAATAGTGATCTGTGTGATGTGTCAGTGACTGTATGTACTATAATAGTGATCTGTGTGGTGTGTCAGTGACTGTATGTACTATAATAGTGACTGTGTGATGTGTGTGGTGTGTCAGTGACTGTATGTACTATAATAGTGATCTGTGTGATGTGTCAGTGACTGTATGTACTATAATAGTGATCTGTGTGATGTGTCAGTGACTGTATGTACTATAATAGTGATCTGTGTGATGTGTCAGTGACTGTATGTACTATAATAGTGATCTGTGTGATGTGTCAGTGACTGTATGTACTATAATAGTGATCTGTGTGATGTGTATGGTGTGTCAGTGACTGTATGTACTATAATAGTGATCTGTGTGATGTGTCAGTGACTGTATGTACTATAATAGTGATCTGTGTGATGTGTCAGTGACTGTATGTACTATAATAGTGATCTGTGTGATGTGTCAGTGACTGTATGTACTATAATAGTGATCTGTGTGGTGTGTCAGTGACTGTATGTACTATAATAGTGATCTGTGTGATGTGTCAGTGACTGTATGTACTATAATAGTGATCTGTGTGATGTGTCAGTGACTGTATGTACTATAATAGTGATCTGTGTGATGTGTCAGTGACTGTATGTACTATAATAGTGATCTGTGTGGTGTGTCAGTGACTGTATGTACTATAATAGTGATCTGTGTGATGTGTATGGTGTGTCAGTGACTGTATGTACTATAATAGTGATCTGTGTGATGTGTCAGTGACTGTATGTACTATAATAGTGATCTGTGTGTGTCAGTGACTGTATGTACTATAATAGTGATCTATGTGATGTGTCAGTGACTGTATGTACTATAATAGTGATCTGTGTGATGTGTCAGTGACTGTATGTACTATAATAGTGATCTATGTGATGTGTCAGTGACTGTATGTACTATAATAGTGATCTGTGTGATGTGTCAGTGACTGTATGTACTATAATAGTGATCTGTGTGATGTGTCAGTGACTGTATGTACTATAATAGTGATCTGTGTGGTGTGTCAGTGACTGTATGTACTATAATAGTGATCTGTGTGATGTGTCAGTGACTGTATGTACTATAATAGTGATCTTTGTGTGTGGTGTGTCAGTGACTGTATGTACTATAATAGTGATCTGTGTGATGTGTCAGTGACTGTATGTACTATAATAGTGATCTGTGTGATGTGTCAGTGACTGTATGTACTATAATAGTGATCTGTGTGGTGTGTCAGTGACTGTATGTACTATAATAGTGATCTGTGTGATGTGTCAGTGACTGTATGTACTATAATAGTGATCTGTGTGATGTGTCAGTGACTGTATGTACTATAATAGTGATCTGTGTGATGTGTCAGTGACTGTATGTACTATAATAGTGATCTGTGTGATTTATGGTGTGTCAGTGACTGTATGTACTATAATAGTGATCTGTGTGATGTGTCAGTGACTGTATGTACTATAATAGTGATCTGTGTGATGTGTCAGTGACTGTATGTACTATAATAGTGATCTGTGTGATGTGTCAGTGACTGTATGTACTATAATAGTGATCTGTGTGATGTGTCAGTGACTGTATGTACTATAATAGTGATCTATGTGATGTGTCAGTGACTGTATGTACTATAATAGTGATCTGTGTGATGTGTCAGTGACTGTATGTACTATAATAGTGATCTGTGTGATGTGTATGGTGTGTCAGTGACTGTATGTACTATAATAGTGATCTATGTGATGTGTCAGTGACTGTATGTACTATAATAGTGATCTGTGTGATGTGTCAGTGACTGTATGTACTATAATAGTGATCTATGTGATGTGTCAGTGACTGTATGTACTATAATAGTGATCTGTGTGATGTGTCAGTGACTGTATGTACTATAATAGTGATCTGTGTGATGTGTCAGTGACTGTATGTACTATAATAGTGATCTGTGTGATGTGTCAGTGACTGTATGTACTATAATAGTGATCTGTGTGATGTGTCAGTGACTGTATGTACTATAATAGTGATCTGTGTGATGTGTCAGTGACTGTATGTACTATAATAGTGATCTGTGTGATGTGTCAGTGACTGTATGTACTATAATAGTGATCTATGTGATGTGTCAGTGACTGTATGTACTATAATAGTGATCTGTGTGATGTGTCAGTGACTGTATGTACTATAATAGTGATCTGTGTGATGTGTCAGTGACTGTATGTACTATAATAGTGATCTATGTGATGTGTCAGTGACTGTATGTACTATAATAGTGATCTGTGTGATGTGTCAGTGACTGTATGTACTATAATAGTGATCTGTGTGATGTGTCAGTGACTGTATGTACTATAATAGTGATCTGTGTGATGTGTCAGTGACTGTATGTACTATAATAGTGATCTGTGTGATGTGTCAGTGACTGTATGTACTATAATAGTGATCTGTGTGATGTGTCAGTGACTGTATGTACTATAATAGTGATCTGTGTGATGTGTCAGTGACTGTATGTACTATAATAGTGATCTGTGTGATGTGTCAGTGACTGTATGTACTATAATAGTGATCTGGTGATGTGATGGTGTGTCAGTGACTGTATGTACTATAATAGTGATCTATGTGATGTGTCAGTGAGTGTATATACTATAATAGTGATCTGTGTGATGTGTCAGTGACTGTATGTACTATAATAGTGATCTATGTGATGTGTCAGTGACTGTATGTACTATAATAGTGATCTGTGTGATGTGTCAGTGACTGTATGTACTATAATAGTGATCTGTGTGATGTGTCAGTGACTGTATGTACTATAATAGTGATCTGTGTGATGTGTAGGGGTGTGTCAGTGACTGTATGTGTATGTACTATAATAGTGATCTGTGTGATGTGTCAGTGACTGTATGTACTATAATAGTGATCTGTGTGATGTGTCAGTGACTGTATGTACTATAATAGTGATCTGTGTGATGTGTCAGTGACTGTATGTACTATAATAGTGATCTGTGTGATGTGTCAGTGACTGTATGTACTATAATAGTGATCTGTGTGATGGTGTCAGTGACTGTATGTACTATAATAGTGATCTATGTGATGTGTCAGTGACTGTATGTACTATAATAGTGATCTGTGTGATGTGTCAGTGACTGTATGTACTATAATAGTGATCTGTGAGAAGTGTCAGTGACTGTATGTACTATAATAGTGATCTGTGTGAAGTGTCAGTGACTGTATGTACTATAATAGTGATCTGTGTGGTGTGTCACTGACTGTATGTACTATAATAGTGATCTGTGTGATGTGTCAGTGACTGTATGTACTATAATAGTGATCTGTGTGATGTGTCAGTGACTGTATGTACTATAATAGTGATCTGTGTGATGTGTCAGTGACTGTTTGTACTATAATAATGAAAGTGTGATGTGTATGGTGTGTCAGTGACTGTATGTACTATAATAGAGATCTGTGTGATGTGTATGGTGTGTCAGTGACTGTATGTACTATAATAGTGATCTATGTGATGTGTCAGTGAGTTTATATACTATAATAGTGATCTGTGTGATGTCAGTGACTGTATGTACTATAATAGTGATCTGTGTGATGTGTATGCTGTCAGTGACTGTATGTACTATAATAGTGATCTGAGTGATGTGTCAGTGACTGTATGTACTATAATAGTGATCTACGTGATGTGTCAGTGACTGTATGTACTATAATAGTGATCTATGTGATGTGTCAGTGACTGTATGTACTATAATAGTGATCTGTGTGATGTGTCAGTGACTGTATGTACTATAATAGTGATCTCTATGGTGTGTCAGTGACTGTATGTACTATAATAGTGATCTGCATGGTGTGTCAGTGACTGTATGTACTATAATAGTGATCTTTGTGATGTGTCAGTGACTGTATGTACTATAATAGTGATCTGTGTGATGTGTCAGTGACTGTATGTACTATAATAGTGATCTGTATGGTGTGTCAGTGACTGTATGTACTATAATAGTGATCTGCGTGGTGTGTCAGTGACTGTATGTACTATAATAGTGATCTATGTGATGTGTCAGTGACTGTATGTACTATAATAGTGATCTGTATGGTGTGTCAGTGACTGTATGTACTATAATAGAGATCTGTGTGATGTGTCAGTGACTGTATATACTATAATAGTGATCTGTGTGATGTGTATGGTGTGTCAGTGACTGTATGTACTATAATAGTGATCTGTGTGATGTGTCAGTGACTGTATGTACTATAATAGTGATCTGTATGGTGTGTCAGTGACTGTATGTACTATAATAGAGATCTGTGTGATGTGTATGGTGTGTCAGTGACTGTATGTACTATAATAGTGATCTATGTGATGTGTCAGTGAGTTTATATACTATAATAGTGATCTGTGTGATGTCAGTGACTGTATGTACTATAATAGTGATCTATGTGATGTGTCAGTGACTGTATGTACTATAATAGTGATCTGTGTGATGTGTCAGTGACTGTATGTACTATAATAGTGATCTATGTGATGTGTCAGTGACTGTATGTACTATAATAGTGATCTATGTGATGTGTCAGTGACTGTATGTACTATAATAGTGATCTGTGAGGAGTGTCAGTGACTGTATGTACTATAATAGTGATCTATGTGGTGTGTCAGTGACTGTATGTACTATAATAGTGATCTATGTGATGTGTCAGTGACTGTATGTACTATAATAGTGATCTGTGTGATGTGTCAGTGACTGTATGTACTATAATAGTGATCTGTGTGGTGTGTCAGTGACTGTATGTACTATAATAGTGATCTGTGTGATGTGTCAGTGACTGTATGTACTATAATAGTGATCTGTGTGATGTGTCAGTGACTGTATGTACTATAATAGTGATCTGTGTGGTGTGTCAGTGACTGTATGTACTATAATAGTGATCTGTGTGATGTGTCAGTGACTGTATGTACTATAATAGTGATCTGTGTGATGTGTCAGTGACTGTAGACAAAAGGACGGGAGGAGACGGTGTACTATAATAGTGATCTGTGTGGTGTGTCAGTGACTGTATGTACTAAAATAGTGATCTGTGTGATGTGTCAGTGACTGTATGTACTATAATAGTGATCTGTGTGATGTGTCAGTGACTGTATGTACTATAATAGTGATCTGTGTGATGTGTATGGTGTGTCAGTGACTGTATGTACTATAATAGAGATCTGTGTGATGTGTATGGTGTGTCAGTGACTGTATGTACTATAATAGTGATCTGTGTGATGTGTCAGTGACTGTATGTACTATAATAGTGATCTGTGTGATGTGTCAGTGACTGTATGTACTATAATAGTGATCTGTGTGATGTGTCAGTGACTGTATGTACTATAATAGTGATCTGTGTGATGTGTCAGTGACTGTATGTACTATAATAGTGATCTGTGTGATGTGTCAGTGACTGTATGTACTATAATAGTGATCTGTGTGATGTGTCAGTGACTGTATGTACTATAATAGTGATCTGTGTGATGTGTCAGTGACTGTATGTACTATAATAGTGATCTGTGTGATGTGTCAGTGACTGTATGTACTATAATAGTGATCTGTGTGGTGTGTCAGTGACTGTATGTACTAAAATAGTGATCTGTGTGATGTGTCAGTGACTGTATGTACTATAATAGTGATCTGTGTGATGTGTCAGTGACTGTATGTACTATAATAGTGATCTGTGTGATGTGTCAGTGACTGTATGTACTATAATAGAGATCTGTGTGATGTGTATGGTGTGTCAGTGACTGTATGTACTATAATAGTGATCTATGTGATGTGTCAGTGACTGTATGTACTATAATAGTGATCTGTGTGATGTGTCAGTGACTGTATGTACTATAATAGTGATCTGTGTGATGTAGCAATGACTGTATGTACTATAATAGTGATCTGTATGGTGTGTCAGTGACTGTATGTACTATAATAGAGATCTGTGTGATGTGTCAGTGACTGTATGTACTATAATAGTGATCTGTGTGATGTGTCAGTGACTGTATGTACTATAATAGTGATCTGTATGGTGTGTCAGTGACTGTATGTACTATAATAGTGATCTGTGTGATGTGTCAGTGACTGTATGTACTATAATAGTGATCTGTGTGATGTGTCAGTGACTGTATGTACTATAATAGTGATCTGTGTGATGTGTCAGTGACTGTATGTACTATAATAGTGATCTGTAGGTGATGCAGTGACTGTATGTACTATAATAGTGATCTGTGTGATGTGTCAGTGACTGTATGTACTATAATAGTGATCTGTGTGGTGTGTCAGTGACTGTATGTACTATAATAGTGATCTGTGTGATGTGTCAGTGACTGTATGTACTATAATAGTGATCTGTGTGATGGCAGGACTGATGTACAGTGACTGGAGTGACTGTATGTACTATAATAGTGATCTGTGTGGTGTGTCAGTGACTGTATGTACTATAATAGTGATCTGTGTGGTGTGTCAGTGACTGTATGTACTATAATAGTGATCTGTGTGATGTGTCAGTGACTGTATGTACTATAATAGTGATCTGTGTGATGTGTCAGTGACTGTATGTACTATAATAGTGATCTGTGTGATGTGTCAGTGACGACGTGTACATAATAGTGATCAGCCAAATGATGTGTAGGTGTGTCAGTGACTGTATGTACTATAATAGAGATCTGTGTGATGTGTATGGTGTGTCAGTGACTGTATGTACTATAATAGTGATCTATGTGATGTGTCAGTGAGTTTATATACTATAATAGTGATCTGTGTGATGTCAGTGACTGTATGTACTATAATAGTGATCTATGTGATGTGTCAGTGACTGTATGTACTATAATAGTGATCTGTGTGGTGTGTCAGTGACTGTATGTACTATAATAGTGATCTGTGTGATGTGTCAGTGACTGTATGTACAATAATAGTGATCTGTGTGATGTGTCATGATGTATGACAAGTGACGAGGGTGTCAGTGACTGTATGTACTATAATAGTGATCTGTGTGGTGTGTCAGTGACTGTATGTACTATAATAGTGATCTGTGTGATGTGTCAGTGACTGTATGTACTATAATAGTGATCTGTGTGATGTGTCAGTGACTGTATGTACTATAATAGTGATCTGTGTGATGTGTCAGTGACTGTATGTACTATAATAGTGATCTGTGTGATGTGTCAGTGACTGTATGTACTATAATAGTGATCTGTGTGGTGTGTCAGTGACTGTATGTACTATAATAGTGATCTGTGTGATGTGTCAGTGACTGTATGTACTATAATAGTGATCTGTGTGATGTGTCAGTGACTGTATGTACTATAATAGTGATCTGTGTGATGTGTCAGTGACTGTATGTACTATAATAGTGATCTGTGTGGTGTGTCAGTGACTGTATGTACTATAATAGTGATCTGTGTGGTGTGTCAGTGACTGTATGTACTATAATAGTGATCTGTGTGATGTGTCAGTGACTGTATGTACTATAATAGTGATCTGTGTGATGTGTCAGTGACTGTATGTACTATAATAGTGATCTGTGTGATGTGTCAGTGACTGTATGTACTATAATAGAGACGGTGAGGAGGGGTCAGGACTGTAGTACAAATAGAGATCTGTGTGATGTGTATGGTGTGTCAGTGACTGTATGTACTATAATAGTGATCTATGTGATGTGTCAGTGAGTTTATATACTATAATAGTGATCTGTGTGATGTCAGTGACTGTATGTACTATAATAGTGATCTATGTGATGTGTCAGTGACTGTATGTACTATAATAGTGATCTGTGTGATGTGTCAGTGACTGTATGTACTATAATAGTGATCTATGTGATGTGTCAGTGACTGTATGTACTATAATAGTGATCTGTGTGATGTGTCAGTGACTGTATGTACTATAATAGTGATCTGTGTGATGTGTCAGTGACTGTATGTACTATAATAGTGATCTGTGTGATGTGTCAGTGACTGTATGTACTATAATAGTGATCTATGTGATGTGTCAGTGACTGTATGTACTATAATAGTGATCTAGTGTGATGTGTCAGTGACTGTATGTACTATAATAGTGATCTGTGTGATGTGTCAGTGACTGTATGTACTATAATAGTGATCTATGTGATGTGTCAGTGACTGTATGTACTATAATAGTGATCTGTGTGATGTGTCAGTGACTGTATGTACTATAATAGTGATCTGTGTGATGTGTCAGTGACTGTATGTACTATAATAGTGATCTGTGTGATGTGTCAGTGACTGTATGTACTATAATAGTGATCTGTGAGATGTGTCAGTGACTGTATGTACTATAATAGTGATCTGTGTGATGTGTCAGTGACTGTATGTACTATAATAGTGATCTGTGTGATGTGTCAGTGACTGTATGTACTATAATAGTGATCTGTGTGATGTGTCAGTGACTGTATGTACTATAATAGTGATCTGTGTGATGTGTCAGTGACTGTATGTACTATAATAGTGATCTGTGTGATGTGTCAGTGACTGTTTGTACTATAATAATGAAAGTGTGATGTGTATGGTGTGTCAGTGACTGTATGTACTATAATAGAGATCTGTGTGATGTGTATGGTGTGTCAGTGACTGTATGTACTATAATAGTGATCTATGTGATGTGTCAGTGAGTTTATATACTATAATAGTGATCTGTGTGATGTCAGTGACTGTATGTACTATAATAGTGATCTGTGTGATGTGTCAGTGACTGTATGTACTATAATAGTGATCTGTGTGATGTGTCAGTGACTGTATGTACTATAATAGTGATCTGTGTGATGTGTCAGTGACTGTATGTACTATAATAGTGATCTGTGTGATGTGTCAGTGACTGTATGTACTATAATAGTGATCTGTGTGGTGTGTCAGTGACTGTATGTACTATAATAGTGATCTGTGTGGTGTGTCAGTGACTGTATGTACTATAATAGTGATCTGTGTGATGTGTCAGTGACTGTATGTACTATAATAGTGATCTTGTGATGTGTCAGTGACTGTATGTACTATAATAGTGATCTGCGTGGTGTGTCAGTGACTGTATGTACTATAATAGTGATCTATGTGATGTGTCAGTGACTGTATGTACTATAATAGTGATCTGTATGGTGTGTCAGTGACTGTATGTACTATAATAGTGATCTGTGTGATGTGTCAGTGACTGTATGTACTATAATAGTGATCTGTGTGGTGTGTCAGTGACTGTATGTACTATAATAGTGATCTGTGTGATGTGTCAGTGACTGTATGTACTATAATAGTGATCTGTGTGATGTGTATGGTGTGTCAGTGACTGTATGTACTATAATAGTGATCTGTGTGGTGTGTCAGTGACTGTATGTACTATAATAGTGATCTGTGTGATGTGTCAGTGACTGTATGTACTATAATAGTGATCTGTGTGATGTGTCAGTGACTGTATGTACTATAATAGTGATCTGTGTGATGTGTCAGTGACTGTATGTACTATAATAGTGATCTGTGTGATGTGTCAGTGACTGTATGTACTATAATAGTGATCTGTGTGGTGTGTCAGTGACTGTATGTACTATAATAGAGATCTGTGTGATGTGTATGGTGTGTCAGTGACTGTATGTACTATAATAGTGATCTATGTGATGTGTCAGTGAGTTTATATACTATAATAGTGATCTGTGTGATGTGTCAGTGACTGTATGTACTATAATAGTGATCTATGTGATGTGTCAGTGACTGTATGTACTATAATAGTGATCTGTGTGATGTGTCAGTGACTGTATGTACTATAATAGTGATCTATGTGATGTGTCAGTGACTGTATGTACTATAATAGTGATCTGTGTGAAGTGTCAGTGACTGTATGTACTATAATAGTGATCTATGTGATGTGTCAGTGACTGTATGTACTATAATAGTGATCTATGTGATGTGTCAGTGACTGTATGTACTATAATAGTGATCTGTGTGATGTGTATGTGTCAGTGACTGTATGTACTATAATAGTGATCTATGTGATGTGTCAGTGACTGTATGTACTATAATAGTGATCTGTGTGATGTGTCAGTGACTGTATGTACTATAATAGTGATCTGTGTGATGTGTCAGTGACTGTATGTACTATAATAGTGATCTGTGTGGTGTGTCAGTGACTGTATGTACTATAATAGTGATCTGTGTGATGTGTCAGTGACTGTATGTACTATAATAGTGATCTGTGTGATGTGTCAGTGACTGTATGTACTATAATAGTGATCTGTGTGATGTGTCAGTGACTGTATGTACTATAATAGTGATCTGTGTGATGTGTCAGTGACTGTATGTACTATAATAGTGATCTGTGTGATGTGTCAGTGACTGTATGTACTATAATAGTGATCTGTGTGATGTGTCAGTGACTGTATGTACTATAATAGTGACGGGAGGTAAGTGACTGTGTGATGTGTCAGTGACTGTATGTACTATAATAGTGATCTGTGTGGTGTGTCAGTGACTGTATGTACTATAATAGTGATCTGTGTGATGTGTCAGTGACTGTATGTACTATAATAGTGATCTGTGTGATGTGTCAGTGACTGTATGTACTATAATAGTGATCTGTGTGATGTGTCAGTGACTGTATGTACTATAATAGTGAAGTGTGATGTGTATGGTGTGTCAGTGACTGTATGTACTATAATAGAGATCTGTGTGATGTGTATGTGTCAGTGACTGTATGTACTATAATAGTGATCTATGTGATGTGTCAGTGACTGTATGTACTATAATAGTGATCTGTGTGATGTGTCAGTGACTGTATGTACTATAATAGTGATCTATGTGATGTGTCAGTGACTGTATGTACTATAATAGTGATCTGTGTGATGTGTCAGTGACTGTATGTACTATAATAGTGATCTGTGTGATGTGTCAGTGACTGTATGTACTATAATAGTGATCTGTGTGATGTGTCAGTGACTGTATGTACTATAATAGTGATCTGTGTGGTGTGTCAGTGACTGTATGTACTATAATAGTGATCTGTATGGTGTGTCAGTGACTGTATGTACTATAATAGTGATCTGTGTGATGTGTCAGTGACTGTATGTACTATAATAGTGATCTTGTGTGATGTGTCAGTGACTGTATGTACTATAATAGTGATCTGTGTGGTGTGTCAGTGACTGTATGTACTATAATAGTGATCTGTGTGATGTGTCAGTGACTGTATGTACTATAATAGTGATCTGTATGGTGTGTCAGTGACTGTATGTACTATAATAGTGATCTGTGTGATGTGTCAGTGACTGTATGTACTATAATAGTGATCTGTGTGGTGTGTCAGTGACTGTATGTACTATAATAGTGATCTGTGTGATGTGTCAGTGACTGTATGTACTATAATAGTGATCTGTGTGATGTGTCAGTGACTGTATGTACTATAATAGTGATCTATGTGATGTGTCAGTGACTGTATGTACTATAATAGTGATCTGTGTGATGTGTCAGTGACTGTATGTACTATAATAGTGATCTGTGTGATGTGTCAGTGACTGTATGTACTATAATAGTGATCTGTGTGATGTGTCAGTGACTGTATGTACTATAATAGTGATCTGTGTGATGTGTCAGTGACTGTATGTACTATAATAGTGATCTATGTGATGTGTCAGTGACTGTATGTACTATAATAGTGATCTGTATGGTGTGTCAGTGACTGTATGTACTATAATAGAGATCTATGTGATGTGTCAGTGACTGATATACTATAATAGTGATCTGTGTGATGTGTCAGTGACTGTATGTACTAAAATAGTGATCTGTGTGGTGTGTCAGTGGCTGTATGTACTATAATAGTGATCTGTGTGATGTGTCAGTGACTGTATGTACTATAATAGTGATCTGTGTGATGTGCAGTGATGTATGTACTATAATAGTGATCTGTGAGAATGTGTCAGTGACTGTATGTACTATAATAGTGATCTATGTGATGTGTCAGTGACTGTATGTACTATAATAGTGATCTATGTGATGTGTCAGTGACTGTATGTACTATAATAGTGATCTGTTATGGTGTGTCAGTGACTGTATGTACTATAATAGTGATCTGTGTGATGTGTCAGTGACTGTATGTACTATAATAGTGATCTGTGTGATGTGTCAGTGACTGTATGTGCTATAATAGTGATCTGTGTGATGTGTCAGTGACTGTATGTACTATAATAGTGATCTGTGTGATGTGTCAGTGACTGTATGTACTATAATAGTGATCTGTGTGATGTGTCAGTGACTGTATGTACTATAATAGTGATCTATGTGATGTGTCAGTGACTGTATGTACTATAATAGTGATCTGTGTGATGTGTATGCTGTCAGTGACTGTATGTACTATAATAGTGATCTATGTGATGTGTCAGTGACTGTATGTACTATAATAGTGATCTGAGTGATGTGTCAGTGACTGTATGTACTATAATAGTGATCTGTGAGAAGTGTCAGTGACTGTATGTACTATAATAGTGATCTGTGTGATGTGTCAGTGACTGTATGTACTATAATAGTGATCTGTATGGTGTGTTACTGACTGTATGTACTATAATAGTGATCTGTGTGATGTGTCAGTGACTGTATGTACTATAATAGTGATCTGTGTGATGTGTCAGTAACTGTATGTACTATAATAGTGATCTGTGTGATGTGTCAGTGACTGTTTGTACTATAATAATGAAAGTGTGATGTGTATGGTGTGTCAGTGACTGTATGTACTATAATAGAGATCTGTGTGATGTGTATGATGTGTCAGTGACTGTATGTACTATAATAGTGATCTATGTGATGTGTCAGTGAGTTTATATACTATAATAGTGATCTGTGTGATGTCAGTGACTGTATGTACTATAATAGTGATCTGTGTGATGTGTATGCTGTCAGTGACTGTATGTACTATAATAGTGATCTGAGTGATGTGTCAGTGACTGTATGTACTATAATAGTGATCTACGTGATGTGTCAGTGACTGTATGTACTATAATAGTGATCTATGTGATGTGTCAGTGACTGTATGTACTATAATAGTGATCTGTGTGATGTGTCAGTGACTGTATGTACTATAATAGTGATCTCTATGGTGTGTCAGTGACTGTATGTACTATAATAGTGATCTGCATGGTGTGTCAGTGACTGTATGTACTATAATAGTGATCTTTGTGATGTGTCAGTGACTGTATGTACTATAATAGTGATCTGTGTGATGTGTCAGTGACTGTATGTACTATAATAGTGATCTGTATGGTGTGTCAGTGACTGTATGTACTATAATAGTGATCTGCGTGGTGTGTCAGTGACTGTATGTACTATAATAGTGATCTATGTGATGTGTCAGTGACTGTATGTACTATAATAGTGATCTGTATGGTGTGTCAGTGACTGTATGTACTATAATAGAGATCTGTGTGATGTGTCAGTGACTGTATATACTATAATAGTGATCTGTGTGATGTGTATGGTGTGTCAGTGACTGTATGTACTATAATAGTGATCTGTGTGATGTGTCAGTGACTGTATGTACTATAATAGTGATCTGTATGGTGTGTCAGTGACTGTATGTACTATAATAGAGATCTGTGTGATGTGTATGGTGTGTCAGTGACTGTATGTACTATAATAGTGATCTATGTGATGTGTCAGTGAGTTTATATACTATAATAGTGATCTGTGTGATGTCAGTGACTGTATGTACTATAATAGTGATCTATGTGATGTGTCAGTGACTGTATGTACTATAATAGTGATCTGTGTGATGTGTCAGTGACTGTATGTACTATAATAGTGATCTGTGAGAAGTGTCAGTGACTGTATGTACTATAATAGTGATCTGTGTGATGTGTCAGTGACTGTATGTACTATAATAGTGATCTGTGTGGTGTGTCAGTGACTGTATGTACTATAATAGTGATCTGTGTGATGTGTCAGTGACTGTATGTACTATAATAGTGATCTGTGTGATGTGTCAGTGACTGTATGTACTATAATAGTGATCTGCGTGGTGTGTCAGTGACTGTATGTACTATAATAGTGATCTGTGTGATGTGTCAGTGACTGTATGTACTATAATAGTGATCTGTATGGTGTGTCAGTGACTGTATGTACTATAATAGTGATCTGTGTGATGTGTCAGTGACTGTATGTACTATAATAGTGATCTGTGTGATGTGTCAGTGACTGTATGTACTATAATAGTGATCTGTGTGATGTGTATGGTGTGTCAGTGACTGTATGTACTATAATAGTGATCTATGTGATGTGTCAGTGAGTGTATAGTACTATAATAGTGATCTGTGTGATGTGTCAGTGACTGTATGTACTATAATAGTGATCTGTGTGATGTGTCAGTGACTGTATGTACTATAATAGTGATCTGTGTGATGTGTCAGTGACTGTATGTACTATAATAGTGATCTATGTGATGTGTCAGTGACTGTATGTACTATAATAGTGATCTATGTGATGTGTCAGTGACTGTATGTACTATAATAGTGATCTGTGTGATGTGTCAGTGACTGTATGTACTATAATAGTGATCTGTGTGATGTGTCAGTGACTGTATGTACTATAATAGTGATCTGTGGATGTGTCAGTGACTGTATGTACTATAATAGTGATCTGTGTGGTGTGTCAGTGACTGTATGTACTATAATAGTGATCTGCATGGTGTGTCAGTGACTGTATGTACTATAATAGTGATCTTTGTGTTGTGTCAGTGACTGTATGTACTATAATAGTGATCTGTGTGATGTGTCAGTGACTGTATGTACTATAATAGTGATCTGTATGGTGTGTCAGTGACTGTATGTACTATAATAGTGATCTGTATGGTGTGTCAGTGACTGTATGTACTATAATAGTGATCTGTGTGATGTGTCAGTGACTGTATGTACTATAATAGTGATATGTATGGTGTGTCAGTGACTGTATGTACTATAATAGTGATCTGTGTGATGTGTCAGTGACTGTATGTACTATAATAGTGATCTGTGTGATGTGTCAGTGACTGTATGTACTATAATAGAGATCTGTGTGATGTGTCAGTGACTGTATGTACTATAATAGTGATCTGTGTGATGTGTCAGTGACTGTATGTACTATAATAGTGATCTGTGTGATGTGTCAGTGACTGTATGTACTATAATAGTGATCTGTGTGATGTGTCAGTGACTGTATGTACTATAATAGTGATCTGTATGGTGTGTCAGTGACTGTATGTACTATAATAGTGATCTGTATGGTGTGTCAGTGACTGTATGTACTATAATAGTGATCTGTGTGATGTGTCAGTGACTGTATGTACTATAATAGTGATCTGTGTGGTGTGTCAGTGACTGTATGTACTATAATATTGATCTGTGTGATGTGTCAGTGACTGTATGTACTATAATAGTGATCTGTGTGATGTGTCAGTGACTGTATGTACTATAATAGTGATCTGTGTGATGTGTCAGTGACTGTATGTACTATAATAGTGATCTATGTGATGTGTCAGTGACTGTATGTACTATAATAGTGATCTATGTGATGTGTCAGTGACTGTATGTACTATAATAGTGATCTGTATGGTGTGTCAGTGACTGTATGTACTATAATAGTGATCTGTATGGTGTGTCAGTGACTGTATGTACTATAATAGTGATCTGTATGGTGTGTCAGTGACTGTATGTACTATAATAGTGATCTGTGTGATGTGTCAGTGACTATGTACTATAATACTGATCTGTATGGTGTGTCAGTGACTGTATGTACTATAATAGTGATCTGTATGGTGTGTCAGTGACTGTATGTACTATAATAGTGATCTGTATGGTGTGTCAGTGACTGTATGTACTATAATAGTGATCTGTGTGATGTGTCAGTGACTGTATGTACTATAATAGTGATCTATGTGATGTGTCAGTGACTGTATGTACTATAATAGTGATCTGTGTGATGTGTCAGTGACTGTATGTACTATAATAGTGATCTGTGTGATGTGTATGGTGTGTCAGTGACTGTATGTACTATAATAGAGATCTGCGTGGTGTGTCAGTGACTTTATGTACTATAATAGTGATCTGTGTGATGTGTCAGTGACTGTATGTACTATAATAGTGATCTATGTGATGTGTCAGTGACTGTATGTACTATAATAGTGATCTGTGTGATGTGTCAGTGACTGTATGTACTATAATAGTGATCTGTGTGATGTGTGTCATATGTGTCACGTCCCCCTTCTCTCTCAGTTTCTGCCCCTGGACAGGTCTCTCAGGTATCTAGGAAAGCTGGGTGACTGTCAGAATTCCAACAAATTATGTAATGCACTTCCTGTGGGGTTCCATGTGATGGCGCTGTGTCCTGTGCGCTGCTGACACTATATATGGCGCTGTCTGGTGCTGGCACTGATCCACATCTGCTTCCTGTTCTATATCCGATCACTTCCTGCGTCTAATCTGGTGAGAACAGCTCCCTATAACCCGCCGCTGCATCGGGTGTGATCCTGAGTGCTGACAATCTAATACTCAGACTTGTACTCCAATCACATCCAGAGCTGCAGTCATTACTCTACTGTTATATCAGGTTTAATACTCCAGTTACATCCAGTTGCCCTGCTCCATATATAGCTGCACCTCCTGCCTCCTCCCTGCTTTACACTGCTGCACTGCTCCATACATAGCTGCACCTCCTGCCTCCTCCCTGCTTTACACTGCGGCACTGCTCCATACATAGCTCCACCTCCTGCCTCCTCCCTGCTTTACACTGCTGCACTGCTCCATACATAGCTCCACCTCCTGCCTCCTCCCTGCTTTACACTACTGCACTGCTCCATACATAGCGCCACCTCCTGCCTCCTCCCTGCTTTACACTGCTGCACTGCTCCATACATAGCGCCGCCTCCTGCCTCCTCCCTGCTTTACACTGCTGCACTGCTCCATACATAGCTCCGCCTCCTGCCTCCTCCCTGCTTTACACTGCTGCACTGCTCCATACATAGCTCCGCCTCCTGCCTCCTCCCTGCTTTACACTGCTGCACTGCTCCATACATAGCTCCACCTCCTGCCTCCTCCCTGCTTTACACTGCAGCACTGCTCCATACATAGCTCCACCTCCTGCCTCCTCCCTGCTTTACACTGCTGCACTGCTCCATACATAGCTCCACCTCCTGCCTCCTCCCTGCTTTACACTGCAGCACTGCTCCATACATAGCTCCACCTCCTGCCTCCTCCCTGCTTGACACTGCTGCACTGCTCCATACATAGCTGCACCTCCTGCCTCCTCCCTGCTTTACACTGCGGCACTGCTCCATATATAGCTCCACCTCCTGCCTCCTCCCTGCTTTACACTGCAGCACTGCTCCATACATAGCTCCACCTCCTGCCTCCTCCCTGCTTTACACTGCTGCACTGCTCTATTCATAGCTCCACCTCCTGCCCCTCCCTGCTTACACTGCAGCACGCTCCATACATAGCCCCCCCTGTCTCCTCCCTGCTCTACACTGCTGCACGCTCCAACATAGCTCCGCCTCCTCCCTGCTTTACACTGCAGCACTGCTCCATACATAGCTCCACCTCCTGCCTCCTCCCTGCTTTACACTGCAGCACTGCTCCATTCATAGCTCCACCTCCTGCCTCCTCCCTGCTTTACACTGCTGCACTGCTCCATACATAGCTCCACCTCCTGCCTCCTCCCTGCTTTACACTGCTGCACTGCTCCATACATAGCTCCACCTCCTGCTTCCTCCCTGCTTTACACTGCTGCACTGCTCCATACATAGCTCCACCTCCTGCCTCCTCCCTGCTTTACACTGCTGCACTGCTCCATACATAGCTCCACCTCCTGCCTCCTCCCTGCTTTACACTGCTGCACTGCTCCATTCATAGCTCCACCTCCTGCCTCCTCCCTGCTTTACACTGCTGCACTGCTCCATACATAGCTCCGCCTCCTCCCTGCTATACACTGCTGCACTGCTCCATTCACAGCTCCACCTCCTGCCTCCTCCCTGCTTTACACTGCTGCACTGCTCCATACATAGCTCCACCTCCTGCCTCCTCCCTGCTTTACACTGCTGCACTGCTCCATACATAGCTCCACCTCCTGCCTCCTCCCTGCTTTACACTGCTGCACTGCTCCATACATAGCTCCACCTCCTGCCTCCTCCCTGCTTTACACTGCTGCACTGCTCCATACATAGCTCCACCTCCTGCCTCCTCCCTGCTTTACACTGCTGCACTGCTCCATACATAGCTCCACCTCCTGCCTCCTCCCTGCTTTACACTGCTGCACTGCTCCATACATAGCTCCACCTCCTGCCTCCTCCCTGCTTTACACTGCTGCACTGCTCCATTCATAGCTCCGCCTCCTGCCTCCTCCCTGCTTTACACTGCTGCACTGCTCCATTCATAGCTCCACCTCCTGCCTCCTCCCTGCTTTACACTGCTGCACTGCTCCATACATAGCTCCGCCTCCTCCCTGCTATACACTGCTGCACTGCTCCATTCACAGCTCCACCTCCTGCCTCCTCCCTGCTTTACACTGCTGCACTGCTCCATACATAGCTCCGCCTCCTCCCTGCTATACACTGCTGCACTGCTCCATACATAGCTCCACCTCCTGCCTCCTCCCTGCTTTACACTGCTGCACTGCTCCATACATAGCTCCACCTCTTGCCTCCTCCCTGCTTTACACTGCTGCACTGCTCCATTCATAGCTCCGCCTCCTGCCTCCTCCCTGCTTTACACTGCTGCACTGCTCCATTCATAGCTCCACCTCCTGTCTCCTCCCTGCTTTACACTGCTGCACTGCTCCATTCATAGCTCCACCTCCTGTCTCCTCCCTGCTTTACACTGCTGCACTGCTCCATACATACCTCCGCCTCCTCCCTGCTTTACACTGCTGCCATTGCTATAAAACATGTCAATCACATTGCACCACCTGGCTATACCATTATCAGGGACTGTTCACACCCTGCAGTCTCCCGCCAATCCCCTGAAAGTCCCGCATCTTCCTGTCAGTCACAGCGGACCACGCCCACCCCTCCCGTCAATCATTCTCTACTCTGCCGCAATCACTCTAAGCCTCACCCATCACAGCACGACATGGGCGCCTATTGGCTACTGTTAACCATAAGCCACTCCCTATTTGTGTAACCACAAGGCTTAACTCCGCCTCTACACCCTATTATAATACCCTCACAACTCCACCCACCAATCTTCACTCCGCCTACAAAGAATTTTAAGCCACGCCTGTGCCATGCCACGATCCGCCTATCCCTCGCGTGGCTCTCTTGTAGGCCCCGCCTACTTCCTGTTACTCATTTTCTCCTTCTTCACTCCTAGCCCCTCCCTCTCATGACTTACCTACAGACTCCTCCCCGTCTCGCGCCACAGCCCGCCTCTCTCTTGAGGGCCCCGCCCTCTGCGTTGATAGCGCAGTGACGTCGTGCTACGTCATCATTGCGGTCACAGTCGGGGCGGAGCCAGAAGTGCTCAGTGTCAGAGCCGGGGACGGCAGCGCCAGAGGCCGGTGTGAGGTGTGGAGCGGCCCCGGGGCTGCGGCGTCAGGGAGCGGCTGTCCTATCCGCCCATACGATACTGCCTGCAGCGCCCCCCGGAGGATGTGACTGCTCAGACTTGGTATGGACTGGCCCCTTTGGATACCGCCTGGCATGGCACGGACACAGCGCCCTCTGCTGAGCCTCTGAGCTGCTACCTCTGTGCTCATAGGGGAGAAGTGCGAGCTCTTGGGTCCAGCGGCTTTCCGTTCTATTCCACAAGGTGGACGCAGAGTGTGTACAGTCCCCAGCATCATCCTCATTACCGCAGACATGGACGTCTGGTCCCGCATCGTGGTGTGGATTGTGTGCGCCTCCTTCCTGCAGCACGGACAGGCGGAGAAACCTACCGGGGCCCCGACCGAGGAGTCCCTGCAGGCAGGTGAGACCGCAGGGGGCCGGGGGTCCTGCATAGAGGGGCTAACCAAGTCTGGGGGTCTGGCTGTGGTGTCTGCCCAAGTCCGGGGGTCTGGCTGTGGTGTCTGCCCAAGTCCGGGGGTCCTGGGTCTGGCTGTAGGGTCTGCAGAGGTCCGGGGGTCCTGGCTCTGGCTGTAGGGTCTGCAGAGGTCCTGGGGTGCTGGGTCTGCAGAGGTCCGGGGGTGCTGGGTTTTTCTGTAGGTTCTGCAGAGGTGCGGGGGTCCTGGCTGTGGCTGTAGGGTCTGCAGAGGTCCGGGGGTCCTGGGTCTGGCTGTAGGGTCTGCAGAGGTCCGGGGGTCCTGGGTCTTGCTGTAGGGTCTGCAGAGGTCCGGGGGTCCTGGGTCTGGCTGTAGGGTCTGCAGAGGTCCTGGGGTGCTGGGTCTTGCTGTAGGGTCTGCAGAGGTCGGGGTCCTGGGTCTTGCTGTAGGGTCTGCAGAGGTCCGGGGGTCCTGGGTCTGGCTGTAGGGTCTGCAGAAGTCCTGGGGTGCTGGGTCTGCAGAAGTCCAGGGGTGCTGGGTCTTGCTGTAGGGTCTGCAGAGGTCCAGGGGTGCTGGGTCTTGCTGTAGGGTCTGCAGAGGTCCGGGGGTCCTGGGTCTTGCTGTAGGGTCTGCAGAGGTCCGGGGGTCCTGGGTCTGGCTGTAGGGTCTGCAGAGGTCCGGGGGTCCTGGGTCTGGCTGTAGGGTCTGCAGAGGTCCGGGGGTGCTGGGTCTGGCTGTAGGGTCTGCAGAGGTCCGGGGGTCCTGGCTCTGGCTGTAGGGTCTGCAGAGGTCCTGGGGTCCTGGGTCTGGCTGTAGGGTCTGCAGAGGTCCTGGGGTCCTGGGTCTGGCTGTAGGGTCTGCAGAGGTCCTGGCTTTGGCTGTAGGGTCTGCAGAGGTGGGGTCCTGGCTCTGGCTGTAGGGTCTGCAGAGGTCCTGGGGGTCCTGGGTCTGGCTGTAGGGTCTGCAGAGGTCTGGGGGGTCCTGGGTTTTTCTGTAGGTTCTGCAGAGGTCCGGGGGTCCTGGCTCTGGCTGTAGGGTCTGCAGAGGTCTGGGGGTCCTGGGTCTGGCTGTAGGGTCTGCAGAGGTCCGGGGGTCCTGGGTTTTTCTGTAGGTTCTGCAGAGGTCCGGGGGTCCTGGGTTTTTCTGTAGGTTCTGCAGAGGTCCGGGGGGTCCTGGGTCTGGCTGTAGGGTCTGCAGAGGTGCGGGGGTCCTGGCTCTGGCTGTAGGGTCTGTAGAGGTGCGGGGGTCCTGGGTCTTCCTGTAGGGTCTACAGAGGTCCGGGGGTCCTGGGTCTGGCTGTAGGGTCTGCAGAGGTGCGGGGTTCCTGGCTCTGGCTGTAGGGTCTGCAGAGGTCCTGGGTCTGGCTGTAGGGTCTGCAGAGGTCCGGGGGGTCCTGGGTTTTTCTGTAGGTTCTGCAGAGGTCCGGGGGTCCTGGGTTTTTCTGTAGGTTCTGCAGAGGTCCGGGGGTCCTGGGTCTGGCTGTAGGGTCTGCAGAGGTGCGGGGTTCCTGGCTCTGGCTGTAGGGTCTGCAGAGGTCCTGGGTCTGGCTGTAGGGTCTGCAGAGGTCCGGGGGGTCCTGGGTTTTTCTGTAGGTTCTGCAGAGGTCCGGGGGTCCTGGGTCTGGCTGTAGGGTTTGTGCACTCCTGGGGTTCTTGGTTGTGGGGTGATCGGGGTCACTTCTGTAGCGTTGTCAGGATGAGGTTTTCTTTGGATCGCTCCCCTGAGACGTCACCGGGCCCGGGTGGGGGTGGGTCGCCTGAGGTTGTTGCCCCCTCTGTACCTCTTGTCAGTTTTTTTTTCTCTGCCCCCCATAATCCCCTCTTCTTAGCGCTCCTCTCCAGGGTGATCTACAGTCCTCCTCATCCTGAGCTGTCTAATTCATGAATAAAATGCCAGTCACAGTGAAGACTGTCACCAGGCTCAGGACAGGTGTGAGGATAGAATGAGTTCCTTGCACCCCAGAATCCAGGTAACCCGTGCAGTGGGCGACATTGGCAGCATCTGACGCATGGGGTAGACACATTTATAGAATACGCAGGTCTCCTCTCTGAAGCTAGTGCTCTCTGTTATCAGCCACATCAGGTGTGAGGATTTTTCCAGTGATTGGATAAACCATGAATGAATAGTGTGAGTATAACCGTCTCCCCTGCCACCGCCGCCGCTGCGCCCTGCGCTCTCCTGTGAGGTGTCTCTAGTAGGACGTGCACATTCCTGTGTGGATCAGATCAGGGGCACGGACCGGTCACCCGACACCCAATACCAAGTGTCCGTCCCTGTGTTGTCTCTGCAGCAGCTGCACAAAGTCGCCCCCCCAGGACAAAGCATTGAGGGGGTCTTGCACTCGTTTTTACACCCCTATGGGGTCTGCTTGGTGCGGGTTAGAATCCTTCCCTGGATACATTGTATCACAACATTCCATCACTGTGTACTGATACATAGTAACAATCTGGGGGGGCGGGGCATGTATTGGGCTCTGTTCACACTTTCATTAAGGGTTTGTCACTCCAGTCTGTGCTGTGTTTACGAGATGTTATATCGCTCATTACTGCCCCCACCGCGCCGTCCCCTCATGTGTATCTGCAGTGGTGTTGTGGCTAATGCCAAGGTCACATCAAAGTTGTCAGCTGGTGTAGGTTGTCAGCTGGAGAAGGCCTGTAGATTATGGTGACATCACCACTACTGGTATATATCCCTCCTGCTCCACACTCTAGGGTGACTGGCCCTTTAAGACTCTGTGCTCTTGCTCACACTGGCAGGGGTCGTGCCCTTTGTGCCCTCCTGTTTCCTGGCATCCTGCAGGGGGCAGACCTGAATAGCGAGAGCGGGACTGACTACCTGGTGAGAAGCTGCAGTGCTGTGTGCCAGAGGCCGTCCATACTAGTCAGTGACCGAGCAGCCAGCACATAAAGGGACAGTGCCCAAACATTATAACTGTGCGGGAGCCGCTCCTCTTATATCACTATACTGTACTGTAATAAGATGTGACCGATATCAGCCGCTCCTCTTATATCACTATATACTGTACTGTAATAAGATGTGACCGATATCAGCCGCTCCTCTTATATCACTATATACTGTACTGTAATAAGATGTGACCGATATCAGCCGCTCCTCTTATATCACTATATACTGTACTGTAATAAGATGTGACCGATATCAGCCGCTGCTCTTATATCACTATATACTGTACTGTAATAAGATGTGACCGATATCAGCCGCTCCTCTTATATCACTATATACTGTACTGTAATAAGATGTGACCGATATCAGCCGCTCCTCTTATATCACTATATACTGTACTGTAATAAGATGTGACCGATATCAGCCGCTCCTCTTATATCACTATATACTGTACTGTAATAAGATGTGACCGATATCAGCCGCTCCTCTTATATCACTATATACTGTACTGTAATAAGATGTGACCGATATCAGCCGCTCCTCTTATATCACTATATACTGTACTGTAATAAGATGTGACCGATATCAGCCGCTCCTCTTATATCACTATATACTGTACTGTAATAAGATGTGACCGATATCAGCCGCTCCTCTTATATCACTATATACTGTACTGTAATAAGATGTGACCGATATCAGCCACTCCTCTTATATCACTATACTGTACTGTAATAAGATGTGACCGATATCAGCCGCTCCTCTTATATCACTATATACTGTACTGTAATAAGATGTGACTGATATCAACCGCTCCTCTTATATCACTATATACTGTACTGTAATAAGATGTGACCGATATCAGCCGCTCCTCTTATATCACTATATACTGTACTGTAATAAGATGTGACTGATATCAGCCGCTCCTCTTATATCACTATATACTGTACTGTAATAAGATGTGACTGATATCAGCCGCTCCTCTTATATCACTATATACTGTACTGTAATAAGATGTGACCGATATCAGCCGCTCCTCTTATATCACTATATACTGTACTGTAATAAGATGTGACCGATATCAGCCGCTCCTCTTATATCACTATATACTGTACTGTAATAAGATGTGACCGATATCAGCCGCTCCTCTTATATCACTATATACTGTACTGTAATAAGATGTGACCGATATCAGCCGCTCCTCTTATATCACTATACAGTACTGTAATAAGATGTGACCGATATCAGCCGCTCCTCTTATATCACTATATACTGTACTGTAATAAGATGTGACCGATATCAGCCGCTCCTCTTATATCACTATACTGTACTGTAATAAGATGTGACCGATATCAGCCGCTCCTCTTATATCACTATATACTGTACTGTAATAAGATGTGACTGATATCAGCCGCTCCTCTTATATCACTATATACTGTACTGTAATAAGATATGACCGATATCAGCCGCTCCTCTTATATCACTATATACTGTACTGTAATAAGATGTGACCGATATCAGCCGCTCCTCTTATATCACTATATACTGTACTGTAATAAGATGTGACCGATATCAGCCGCTCCTCTTATATCACTATACTGTACTGTAATAAGATGTGACCGATATCAGCCGCTCCTCTTATATCACTATACTGTACTGTAATAAGATGGGACCGATATCAGCCGCTCCTCTTATATCACTATATACTGTACTGTAATAAGATGTGACTGATATCAGCCGCTCCTCTTATATCACTATATATATACTGTACTGTAATAAGATGTGACCGATATCAGCCTCTCCTCTTATATCACTATATACTGTACTGTAATAAGATGTGACTGATATCAGCCGCTCCTCTTATATCACTATATACTGTACTGTAATAAGATGTGACCGATATCAGCCGCTCCTCTTATATCACTATATACTGTACTGTAATAAGATGTGACCGATATCAGCCGCTCCTCTTATATCACTATATACTGTACTGTAATAAGATGTGACTGATATCAGCCGCTCCTCTTATATCACTATACTGTACTGTAATAAGATGTGACTGATATCAGCCGCTCCTCTTATATCACTATATACTGTACTGTAATAAGATGTGACCGATATCAGCCGCTCCTCTTATATCACTATACTGTACTGTAATAAGATGTGACTGATATCAGCCGCTCCTCTTATATCACTATATACTGTACTGTAATAAGATGTGACCGATATCAGCCGCTCCTCTTATATCACTATATACTGTACTGTAATAAGATGTGACCGATATCAGCCGCTCCTCTTATATCACTATACTGTACTGTAATAAGATGTGACCGATATCAGCCGCTCCTCTTATATCACTATACTGTACTGTAATAAGATGTGACCGATATCAGCCGCTCCTCCTATATCACTATATACTGTACTGTAATAAGATGTGACCGATATCAGCCGCTCCTCTTATATCACTATATACTGTACTGTAATAAGATGTGACTGATATCAGCCGCTCCTCTTATATCACTATACTGTACTGTAATAAGATGTGACTGATATCAGCCGCTCCTCTTATATCACTATATACTGTACTGTAATAAGATGTGACCGATATCAGCCGCTCCTCTTATATCACTATATACTGTACTGTAATAAGATGTGACTGATATCAGCCGCTCCTCTTATATCACTATACTGTACTGTAATAAGATGTGACCGATATCAGCCGCTCCTCTTATATCACTATATACTGTACTGTAATAAGATGTGACTGATATCAGCCGCTCCTCTTATATCACTATATACTGTACTGTAATAAGATGTGACTGATATCAGCCGCTCCTCTTATATCACTATATACTGTACTCTAATAAGATGTGACCGATATCAGCCGCTCCTCTTATATCACTATATACTGTACTGTAATAAGATGTGACTGATATCAGCCGCTCCTCTTATATCACTATATACTGTACTGTAATAAGATGTGACTGATATCAGCCGCTCCTCTTATATCACTATATACTGTACTGTAATAAGATGTGACCGATATCAGCCGCTCCTCTTATATCACTATATACTGTACTGTAATAAGATGTGACCGATATCAGCCGCTCCTCTTATATCACTATATACTGTACTGTAATAAGATGTGACTGATATCAGCCGCTCCTCTTATATCACTATATACTGTACTGTAATAAGATGTGACTGATATCAGCCGCTCCTCTTATATCACTATATACTGTACTGTAATAAGATGTGACTGATATCAGCCGCGCCTCTTATATCACTATATACTGTACTGTAATAAGATGTGACCGATATCAGCCGCTCCTCTTATATCACTATACTGTACTGTAATAAGATGTGACTGATATCAGCCGCTCCTCTTATATCACTATATACTGTACTGTAATAAGATGTGACCGATATCAGCCGCTCCTCTTATATCACTATACTGTACTGTAATAAGATGTGACTGATATCAGCCGCTCCTCTTATATCACTATATACTGTACTGTAATAAGATGTGACCGGTATCAGCCGCTCCTCTTATATCACTATATACTGTACTGTAATAAGATGTGACCGATATCAGCCGCTCCTCTTATATCACTATATACTGTACTGTAATAAGATGTGACCGATATCAGCCGCTCCTCTTATATCACTATACTGTACTGTAATAAGATGTGACCGATATCAGCCGCTCCTCTTATATCACTATACTGTACTGTAATAAGATGTGACTGATATCAGCCGCTCCTCTTATATCACTATATACTGTACTGTAATAAGATGTGACTGATATCAGCCGCTCCTCTTATATCACTATATACTGTACTGTAATAAGATGTGACTGATATCAGCCGCTCCTCTTATATCACTATACTGTACTGTAATAAGATGTGACCGATATCAGCCGCTCCTCTTATATCACTATACTGTACTGTAATAAGATGTGACTGATATCAGCCGCTCCTCTTATATCACTATACTGTACTGTAATAAGATGTGACTGATATCAGCCGCTCCTCTTATATCACTATACTATACTGTAATAAGATGTGACTGATATCAGCCGCTCCTCTTATATCACTATACTATACTGTAATAAGATGACTGATATCAGCCGCTCCTCTTCCGTCACACAGAAGGTTCTGGGCTCTCTAGATACGTCACATATATTATTACACTTCCTGTCACTTATCTCATATAAGATGAGTCCTCCCTGGCCAGGGGTGGCTGATACCTTGGAGCAGTAGTTTGTAGACAGACCATGGCGATGGTTTGTCTGTGTGCCGTCCCTTTAATCTGCGCAGCCCCTGAATTCCTCGGCCCGCAGTGTGCACACAGCCCTGCCGCTGACATAAGATCCGGCTGATGATTGTGGTTTCCTCCTCGCCGCGCTCTTCGCTCTCGCCACTTTCTTGGCCTCCTAGACAGACGACAGCGCCAAAACTCTGTCCGCCCGCAAGTCCTTCTTAAAGGAACACTCCAGCCATTGCAGATGTCTGCAGCACTCTAGTAGACTCTCTGCTTATTACAGCTGAGGGTTTGTAACAATGTTTCCAATATAGACAAGCCTCTGTGAGCTCTACACAGCAGCAGCAGATCTCACATCTCTCTACCTGGACCGAAACACTGTAACAAACTGACAACAAGTGTAACAAACCCTCTGCTGTGACAAGTATTAGACCTAGACAAGTTTTCAGCCTCTGGAAACCTCTTACAATGGAAACTTGTTATATCCATTCACTGACATGATAGAATTGGAACTACCACCCCCAGCATCCTGTGCCGGTGACCTCCACTTTCATTTGCTGATTTGTGTTTCTGGAGCCTGGGAAAGCTGGGTGCTCTTCACTGTCTGAGCTGTACTAGTGACTGTTTTTATTGTCACCCAGCTTTTCTTGGATGGGACTGATCACGAGAGGGCCCTGTATTGTGTTTTGTGCAGTGCGGCCCCTGCAGCCTGTCCTCGGGCCCCGGCAGCTTCCTGAGCAGGAATGCAGCCGCCGGGACTTTGTGGTTTCCCTGCTGATTTTTGTAAAGTATCCGTCTCCTGTAAGACGCTGACGGGAGCGAAATCGTAGGAGGCGCCGGAGATGGCGGCCGTACCCGCCGCGGTCCTGGATCACTGACTGATCTCTTAAAGGAGATGACCAGAAAATCCCAACTATGGAGTGAATGTCAAAAATGCTGAAATGTGGCCCAAAGCCTGAGGCTGCACTACTGAGACCTGCTCTTCTTGTTTGGTAATAATCGTAGTTCACAGCCGGTAGTGCAGCCTCAGGCTTTATGTTTGCTTTTCTTGAAATGATTTTATACTCCAGTCACATCCAGAGCTGCATTTATCATTGTTTAGTTGCCTCATATCTTGTGCTCCAGTCGTGGCCAGAGCTGCTGTGTAACATCACCCTAATAGCCGGAGACTCGAGGACACCAGACTTGTGAATGCTGCTCTGGTTGGGACTGGAGGCCGTCCTGTACGTGGATTGAGCGTTGGTCCGTGGGCTTTGGTCTTTACTGTATACACACCCCATGCTGCCTGTGGGGAAGCAGCAGAGCGGAAAACATCAGACACCTGTCCTCCTCCTCCTCCTCTCTTCCTCCTCCTCCTCCATGTTTTGGGTGTGGGTGGGGTTAAATTAACCCTCAGTGTTCCTGGGGACAAACTTCTCAGTTATTTGTCTACAGCCCCTATCCAGACTGGTGTGTCTCCATGGTTACCATTAGTTGAATGACTGTCGGTTACAAGGAGTTTGGCAGTGGTGGAAGGAGGGGCCTGACTGCATGGTTTCTTTGTAGTCTGTTACCATGGAGACACCCAGCTCTGCAGTACTCACACAGCGGTCACTTCCTGCTCTGTACTCTGGGCTGCCCCCTGGTGGGCCAATATGACCCAGGTGATTAATCCCGCACCCCCTCCATGTTCCCACCGGTTGTTGGGTGTCCCCGGGCCATAGATTAAGCTACAACTAGAAGGTTGTGGCTGCAGCTCTGGATGTGACTGGAGTATGAGATGACGGGGCTTCTTGTAATCTGGGCTATCCTGGGCACCTGCCTAGGCCGCGCTCCCTCAGGGCCCTGCACTCCGGACAGAGGAAGCCCCTCAGATTCTCTGGCCCTGGTTGTCAGGTTTAGCAGACCCTGTGCCCGGGACACTCCTGGCAGCCGCCACCAGTATTAATGTCAAGTAGAGTCAGTGCCGGCCACGAGCCAGAGCCTGCAGATCTGTGCCCGCTGCTGTCTCCATGGAGACCCGGCCTGTACAGAGCAGCCGCATAACCTTCCCCCCCCACTCCCCAAGACCGGGGCCTGGAGACGACGTCTGAGCTGTCTGGGCCTGATAGTGGGCGGGGCTCAGTGAGCCCCCATTATGTGACCTGATAGTGGGCGGGGCTCAGTGTGGCACCATTACATGGACTGATAGTGGGCGGGGCTCAGTGTGCCCCCATTACGTGGCCTGATAGTGGGCGGGGCTCAGTGAGCCCCCATTATGTGACCTGATAGTGGGCGGGGCTCAGTGTGGCACCATTACATGGACTGATAGTGGGCGGGGCTCAGTGTGCCCCCATTATGTGGCCTGATAGTGGGCGGGGCTCAGTGTGGCACCATTACATGGACTGATAGTGGGCGGGGCTCAGTGTGCCCCCATTATGTGGCCTGATAGTGGGCGGGGCTCAGTGTGCCCCCATTGTGTGACCTGATAGTGGGCGGGGCTCAGTGTGGCACCATTACATGGCCTGATAGTGGGCGGGGCTCAGTGTGCCCCATTACATGGCCTGATAGTGGACGGGGCTCAGTGTGCCCCCATTACATGGCCTGATAGTGGGCGGGGCTCAGTGTGGCACCATTACATGGACTGATACTGGGCGGGGCTCAGT
Source organism: Leptodactylus fallax (assembly GCA_947044405.1). Classification (NCBI taxonomy): domain Eukaryota; kingdom Metazoa; phylum Chordata; class Amphibia; order Anura; family Leptodactylidae; genus Leptodactylus; species Leptodactylus fallax. The sequence goes on from CAMRHE010001294.1 coordinate 62,649, forward strand.
GTGCCCCATTACATGGCCTGATAGTGGGCGGGGCGCAGTGTGCCCCCATTACATGGCCTGATAGTGGGCGGGGCTCAGTGTGCCCCCATTACATGGCCTGCTAGTGGACGGGGCTCAGTGTGCCCCCATTACATGGCCTGATAGTGGGCGGGGCTCAGTGTGGCACCATTACATGGACTGATAGTGGGCGGGGCTCAGTGTGCCCCCATTACGTGGCCTGATAGTGGGCGGGGCTCAGTGAGCCCCCATTATGTGACCTGATAGTGGGCGGGGCTCAGTGTGGCACCATTACATGGACTGATAGTGGGCGGGGCTCAGTGTGCCCCCATTATGTGGCCTGATAGTGGGCGGGGCTCAGTGTGGCACCATTACATGGACTGATAGTGGGCGGGGCTCAGTGTGCCCCCATTATGTGGCCTGATAGTGGGCGGGGCTCAGTGTGCCCCCATTGTGTGACCTGATAGTGGGCGGGGCTCAGTGTGGCACCATTACATGGCCTGATAGTGGGCGGGGCTCAGTGTGCCCCATTACATGGCCTGATAGTGGACGGGGCTCAGTGTGCCCCCATTACATGGCCTGATAGTGGGCGGGGCTCAGTGTGGCACCATTACATGGTCTGATACTGGGCGGGGCTCAGTGTGCCCCATTACATGGCCTGATAGTGGGCGGGGCTCAGTGTGCCCCCATTGTGTGACCTGATAGTGGGCGGGGCGCAGTGTGCCCCCATTACATGGCCTGATAGTGGGCGGGGCTCAGTGTGCCCCCATTACATGGCCTGCTAGTGGACGGGGCTCAGTGTGCCCCCATTACATGGCCTGATAGTGGGCGGGGCTCAGTGTGCCCCCATTACATGGCCTGATAGTGGGCGGGGCTCAGTGTGCCCCCATTACATGGCCTGATAGTGGGCGGGGCTCAGTGTGCCCCCATTACATGGCCTGATAGTGGGCGGGGCTCAGTGTGCCCCCCATTATGTGGCCTGATAGTGGGCGGGGCTCAGTGTGCCCCCATTACGTGGCCTGCTAATGGGCGGGGCTCAGTGTGCCCCCATTATGTGACCTGATAGTGGGTGGGGCTCAGTGTGCCCCCATTAAGTGGCCTGCTAGTGGGCGGGGCTCAGTGTGCCCCCATTACGTGGCCTGCTAGTGGGCGGGGCTCAGTGTGCCCCCATTACGTGGCCTGCTAGTGGGCGGGGCTCAGTGTGCCCCCATTACGTGGCCTGATAGTGGGCGGGGCTCAGTGTGCCCCCATTACGTGGCCTGCTAGTGGGCGGGGCTCAGTGTGCCCCCATTACGTGGCCTGCTAGTGGGCAGGGCTCAGTGTGCCCCCATTACGTGGCCTGCTAGTGGGCGGGGCTCAGTGTGCCCCCATTACATGGCCTGCTAGTGGGCGGGGCTCAGTGTGCCCCCATTATGTGACCTGATAGTGGGCGGGGCTCAGTGTGCCCCCATTACATGGCCTGATAGTGGGCGGGGCTCAGTGTGCCCCCATTACATGGCCTGATAGTGGGCGGGGCTCAGTGTGCCCCCATTACGTGGCCTGATAGTGGGCGGGGCTCAGTGTGCCCCCCATTATGTGGCCTGATAGTGGGCGGGGCTCAGTGTGCCCCCATTACGTGGCCTGATAGTGGGCGTGGCTCAGTGTGCCCCCATTATGTGGCCTGTTAGTGGGCGTGGCTCAGTGTGCCCCCATTATGTGGCCTGATAGTGGGCGGGGCTCAGTGTGCCCCCATTATGTGGCCTGATAGTGGGCGGGGCTCAGTGTGCCCCCCATTATGTGGCCTGATAGTGGGCGGGGCTCAGTGTGCCCCCATTATGTGGCCTGATAGTGGGCGGGGCTCAGTGTGCCCCCATTATGTGGCCTGATAGTGGGCGGGGCTCAGTGTGCCCCCATTATGTGGCCTGATAGTGGGCGGGGCTCAGTGTGCCCCCATTATGTGGCCTGATAGTGGGCGGGGCTCAGTGTGCCCCCATTATGTGGCCTGCTAGTGGGCGGGGCTCAGTGTGCCCCCATTACGTGGCCTGCTAGTGGGCGGGGCTCAGTGTGCCCCCATTACGTGGCCTGCTAGTGGGCGGGGCTCAGTGTGCCCCCATTACGTGGCCTGCTAGTGGGCGGGGCTCAGTGTGCCCCCATTACGTGGCCTGCTAGTGGGCGGGGCTCAGTGTGCCCCCATTACGTGGCCTGCTAGTGGGCGGGGCTCAGTGTGCCCCCATTACGTGGCCTGCTAGTGGGCGGGGCTCAGTGTGCCCCCATTACGTGGCCTGCTAGTGGGCGGGGCTCAGTGTGCCCCCATTACGTGGCCTGCTAGTGGGCGGGGCTCAGTGTGCCCCCCATTATGTGACCTGATAGTGGGCGGGGCTCAGTGTGCCCCCATTACATGGCCTGATAGTGGGCGGGGCTCAGTGTGCCCCCATTACGTGGTCTGATAGTGGGCGGGGCTCAGTGTGCCCCCATTACGTGGCCTGATAGTGGGCGTGGCTCAGTGTGCCCCCCATTATGTGGCCTGATAGTGGGCGGGGCTCAGTGTGCCCCCATTACGTGGCCTGATAGTGGGCGTGGCTCAGTGTGCCCCCATTATGTGGCCTGTTAGTGGGCGTGGCTCAGTGTGCCCCCATTATGTGGCCTGATAGTGGGCGGGGCTCAGTGTGCCCCCATTATGTGGCCTGATAGTGGGCGGGGCTCAGTGTGCCCCCATTATGTGGCCTGATAGTGGGCGGGGCTCAGTGTGCCCCCATTATGTGGCCTGATAGTGGGCGGGGCTCAGTGTGCCCCCATTATGTGGCCTGATAGTGGGCGGGGCTCAGTGTGCCCCCATTATGTGGCCTGATAGTGGGCGGGGCTCAGTGTGCCCCCATTATGTGGCCTGATAGTGGGCGTGGCTCAGTGTGCCCCCATTATGTGGCCTGATAGTGGGCGTGGCTCAGTGTGCCCCCATTATGTGGCCTGATAGTGGGCGGGGCTCAGTGTGCCCCCATTACTCCGCTGCTCTCTGATATAATTCCTGCTCCGCCCCCTCTTTATCTTGCTGTCTCCCCCGCAGGTGGAGCAGACTTTGTCGTCTGCTCATCAGGAGCTTCCAGTGCCAAATACCTGCGGGCAGAATAGACGGGGAGCGGCTCCCGTGTACTCAGGCGTGTGCAGGATCATACATGTCACCAGAGCATGTGTGTGTCGGAGTCACTAGGGGCACTGCTCCCCTTTATCCCTGGGGGGCCCCTCTGAGCGCTTCTCCCGGTTGTCATTCCCTGCCTCTGTTTGTACAACTGCTGAGCTCAGACAGGTGGTGCCCCCCCTTCCAGGTACATGAGCTCAGACAGGTGGTGCCCCCCCCCCTGCCAGGTACATGAGCTCAGACAGGTGGTGCCCCCCCCCCTGCCAGGTACATGAGCTCAGACAGGTGGTGCCCCCCCCCGCCAGGTACATGAGCTCAGACAGGTGGGCCCCCCCCCTGCCAGGTACATGAGCTCAGAGAGGTGGTGCCCCCCCCTTCCAGGTACATGAGCTCAGACAGGTGGTGCCCCCCCCCCTGCCAGGTACATGAGCTCAGACAGGTGGGCCCCCCCCCTGCCAGGTACATGAGCTCAGACAGGTGGTGCCCCCCTTCCAGGTACATGAGCTCAGAGAGGTGGTGCCCCCCCCCTTCCAGGTACATGAGCTCAGACAGGTGGTGCCCCCCCCCCTGCCAGGTACATGAGCTCAGACAGGTGGTGCCCCCCCCCCTGCCAGGTACATGAGCTCAGACAGGTGGTGCCCCCCCTCCAGGTACATGAGCTCAGACAGGTGGTGCCCCCCCCTTCCAGGTACATGAGCTCAGAGAGGTGGTGCCCCCCCCCTGCCAGGTACATGAGCTCGGACAGGTGGTGCCCACCCCCCCCGCCAGGTACATGAGCTCGGACAGGTGGTGCCCCCCCCACTGCCAGGTACATGAGCTCAGACAGGTGGTGCCCCCCCCCCTGCCAGGTACATGAGCTCAGACAGGTGGTGCCCCCCCTTCCAGGTACATGAGCTCAGAGAGGTGGTGCCCCCCCCTGCCAGGTACATGAGCTCGGACAGGTGGTGCCCCCCCCCCTGCCAGGTACATGAGCTCGGACAGGTGGTGCCCCCCCCCTTCCAGGTACATGAGCTCGGACAGGTGGTGCCCCCCCCCGCCAGGTACATGAGCTCAGACAGGTGGTGCCCCCCCCCCCCGCCAGGTACATGAGCTCGGACAGGTGGTGCCCCCCCCCCCTGCCAGGTACATGAACTCAGACAGGTGGTGCCCCCCCCCCCTGCCAGGTACATGAGCTCAGACAGGTGGTGCCCCCCCCCGCCAGGTACATGAGCTCAGACAGGTGGTGCCCCCCCCCTTCCAGGTACATGAGCTCAGACAGGTGGTGCCCCCCCCCCCCGCCAGGTACATGAGCTCGGACAGGTGGTGCCCCCCCCCCCCCGCCAGGTACATGAGCTCAGACAGGTGGTGCCCCCCCCCCATGATATGTGTCACACGTGACCTACTCACCCCCACCCTCTTTATGACTGTCCATTATTGACTATTTGGCCATGGGTGGGGGGTGTCCTGCTACTGGGACCCCCAGAATCAATACTGTATGGGTGGGAGCAACGGGGTGACCAGCAATGGTGCACTACTGGGGTGCTCCTCACTAGGGAAAGCTGGGGCCTCATCCAGGCTGGCAGCTTTCTCAGATACAGCTCAGAAATGGTTAACTTGGGGTCCTGTAGAGCAGTCGAGCGACTCATGGGGTAGGTTGTGATTAGTTTTTGGGGGGTCTTCTCCAGCAGTGACCGGGCCCCACGGGGGGGATTATAGCTCTAATAAATAATACTAGTAACTTTATTTCTATAGCGCCAGCATATTCCGCAGCGCTGTACAAATCGGGGGGGGACAAGAACAGACAATATGAGACATTACAATGTGACAAAGAAATAATATATCAAACAATAGGAGTGAGGGCCGGGCACAAGAGCTTACAATCTATGAGGAGATAGGAGGGGGACACAAGAGGTCAGAGGGCCCGGGCACAAGAGCTTACAATCTATGAGGAGATAGGAGGGGGACACGAGGTCAGAGGGCCCCGGCACAAGAGCTTACAATCTATGAGGAGATAGGAGGGGGACACAAGAGGTCAGAGGGCCCGGGCACAAGAGCTTACAATCTATGAGGAGATAGGGAGACACGAGAGGTCAGAGGGCCCGGGCACAAGAGCTTACAATCTATGAGGAGATAGGGGGGACACAAGAGGTCAGAGGGCCTGGGCACAAGAGCTTACAATCTATGAGGAGATAGGAGGGGGACACAAGAGGTCAGAGGGCCCGGGCACAAGAGCTTACAATCTATGAGGAGATAGGAGGGGGACACGAGGTCAGAGGGCCCCGGCACAAGAGCTTACAATCTATGAGGAGATAGGAGGGGGACACAAGAGGAGTGAGGACCCCGCTCACAAGAGCTTACAATCTATGAGGAGATAGGAGGGGGACACAAGAGGTCAGAGGGCCCGGGCACAGGAGCTTACAATCTATGAGGAGATAGGAGGGGACACAAGAGGTCAGAGGGCCTGGGCACAAGAGCTTACAATCTATGAGGAGATAAGGGGGACACAAGAGGTCAGAGGGCCCGGGCACAAGAGCTTACAATCTATGAGGAGATAGGAGGGGGACACAAGAGGTCAGAGGGCCCGGGCACAAGAGCTTACAATCTATGAGGAGATAGGAGGGGGACACAAGAGATCAGAGGGCCTGGGCACAAGAGCTTACAATCTATGAGGAGATAGGAGGGGGACACAAGAGGTCAGAGGGCCCGGGCACAAGAGCTTACAATCTATGAGGAGATAGGAGGGGGACACAAGAGGAGTGAGGACCCCGCTCACAAGAGCTTACAATCTATGAGGAGATAGGAGGACACAAGAGGTCAGAGGGCTTGTTTGCTACCATGGTCCAGCCATCTTTTAATAGAAAAGGTCATATAAACGGATCTGTCTGAGCCGTCACCAGCCGGGATCTGGGAATATACAGATACTAAGTGCGGGGAGGGGTCAGGATCTGAGGAATAGAGACATGACTGAGCTATTTCTGGTCTTCACCCCCAACAAGGTGGCATGGGGGACATCGCTTGTGGTTGGAGGGGACTAGCAAATCATGGCTTACCCCGGTATTGCTGCCATCAATGGGGGGTTGGTGTTCAGTACTGGGGGTCTGTCCTGCTGTGGGGTCCTCCGGGTTCTGTCCTGTCTGATTACATAGAGTACTGGGGGTCTGTCCTGCTGCGGGGTCTGTCCTGTCTGATTACATACAGTACTGGAGGTCTGTCCTGCTGCGGGGTCTGTCCTGTCTGGTTACATACAGTACTGGGGGTCTGTCCTGCTGCGGGGTCTGTCCTGTCTGATTACATACAGTACTGGGGGTCTGTCCTGCTGCGGGGTCTGTCCTTTCTGGCTACATACAGTACTGGAGGTCTGTCCTGCTGCGGGGTCTGTCCTGTCTGATTACATACAGTACTGGAGGTCTGTCCTGCTGCGGGGTCTGTCCTGTCTGACTACATACAGTACTGGGGGTCTGTCCTGTCTGATTACATACAGTACTGGAGGTCTGTCCTGCTGCGGGGTCTGTCCTGTCTGATTACATACAGTACTGGAGGTCTGTCCTGCTGCGGGGTCTGTCCTGTCTGGTTACATACAGTACTGGGGGTCTGTCCTGCTGCGGGGTCTGTCCTGTCTGATTACATACAGTACTGGGGGTCTGTCCTGCTGCGGGGTCTGTCCTGTCTGATTACATACAGTACTGGGGGTCTGTCCTGCTGCGGGGTCTGTCCTGTCTGATTACATACAGTACTGGGGGTCTGTCCTGCTGCGGGGTCTGTCCTGTCTGGTTACATACAGTACTGGGGGTCTGTCCTGCTGCGGGGTCTGTCCTGTCTGATTACATACAGTACTGGGGGTCTGTCCTGCTGCGGGGTCTGTCCTGTCTGATTACATACAGTACTGGGGGTCTGTCCTGCTGCGGGGTCTGTCCTGTCTGATTACATACAGTACTGGGGGTCTGTCCTGCTGCGGGGTCTGTCCTGTCTGGTTACATACAGTACTGGGGGTCTGTCCTGCTGCGGGGTCTGTCCTGTCTGATTACATACAGTACTGGGGGTCTGTCCTGCTGCGGGGTCTGTCCTGTCTGGTTACATACAGTACTGGGGGTCTGTCCTGCTGCGGGGTCTGTCCTGTCTGGTTACATACAGTACTGGGGGTCTGTCCTGTCTGATTACATACAGTACTGGGGGTCTGTCCTGCTGCGGGGTCTGTCCTGTCTGATTACATACAGTACTGGGGGCTCCTGTGGGTCTGTCCTGTCTGATTACATACAGTACTGGGGGTCTGTCCTGCTGCGGGGTCTGTCCTGTCTGATTACATACAGTACTGGGGGTCTGTCCTGCTGCGGGGTCTGTCCTGTCTGATTACATACAGTACTGGGGGTCTGTCCTGCTGCGGGGTCTGTCCTGTCTGGTTACATACAGTACTGGGGGTCTGTCCTGCTCGGGCTGCCTGTCAACACTGGGGGCGCGCGCGGGGTCTGTCCTGTCTGATTACATACAGTACTGGGGGTCTGTCCTGCTGCGGGGTCTGTCCTGTCTGATTACATACAGTACTGGGGGTCTGTCCTGCTGCGGGGTCTGTCCTGTCTGATTACATACAGTACGGGGCCGCTGCGGGGTCTGTCCTGTCTGGTTACATACAGTACTGGGGGTCTGTCCTGCTGCGGGGTCTGTCCTGTCTGATTACATACAGTACTGGGGGTCTGTCCTGCTGCGGGGTCTGTCCTGTCTGATTACATACAGTACTGGGGGTCTGTCCTGCTGCGGGGTGTCCTGTCTGATTACATACAGTACTGGGGGCCCGCTCTGTCCTGTCTGGATTACATACAGTACTGGGGGTCTGTCCTGCTGCGGGGTCTGTCCTGTCTGATTACATACAGTACTGGGGGTCTGTCCTGCTGCGGGGTCTGTCCTGTCTGGTTACATACAGTACTGGGGGTCTGTCCTGCTGCGGGGTCTGTCCTGTCTGATTACATACAGTACTGGGGGTCTGTCCTGCTGCGGGGTCTGTCCTGTCTGGTTACATACAGTACTGGGGGTCTGTCCTGCTGCGGGGTCTGTCCTGTCTGGTTACATACAGTACTGGGGGTCTGTCCTGCTGCGGGGTCTGTCCTGTCTGATTACATACAGTACTGGGGGTCTGTCCTGCTGCGGGGTCTGTCCTGTCTGATTACATACAGTACTGGGGGTCTGTCCTGCTGCGGGGTCTGTCCTGTCTGATTACATACAGTACTGGGGGTCTGTCCTGCTGCGGGGTCTGTCCTGTCTGATTACATACAGTACTGGGGGTCTGTCCTGCTGCGGGGTCTGTCCTGTCTGATTACATACAGTACTGGGGGTCTGTCCTGCTGCGGGGTCTGTCCTGTCTGATTACATACAGTACTGGGGGTCTGTCCTGCTGCGGGGTCTGTCCTGTCTGATTACATACAGTACTGGGGGTCTGTCCTGCTGCGGGGTCTGTCCTGTCTGGTTACATACAGTACTGGGGGTCTGTCCTGCTGTTACAACCTGCTGGGGGTCTGTCCTGTCTGATTACATACAGTACTGGGGGTCTGTCCTGCTGCGGGGTCTGTCCTGTCTGATTACATACAGTACTGGGGGTCTGTCCTGCTGCGGGGTCTGTCCTGTCTGATTACATACAGTACTGGGGGTCTGTCCTGCTGCGGGGTCTGTCCTGTCTGGTTACATACAGTACTGCTGGGGTCTGTCCTGTCTGATTACATACAGTACTGGGGGTCTGTCCGCTGCGGGGTCTGTCCTGTCTGATTACATACAGTACTGGGGGTCTGTCCTGCTGCGGGGTCTGTCCTGTCTGATTACATACAGTACTGGGGGTCTGTCCTGCTGCGGGGTCTGTCCTGTCTGATTACATACAGTACTGGGGGTCTGTCCTGCTGCGGGGTCTGTCCTGCTGCGGGGTCTGTCCTGTCTGGTTACATACAGTACTGGGGGTCTGTCCTGCTGCGGGGTCTGTCCTGTCTGATTACATACAGTACTGGGGGTCTGTCCTGCTGCGGGGTCTGTCCTGTCTGATTACATACAGTACTGGGGGTCTGTCCTGCTGCGGGGTCTGTCCTGTCTGATTACATACAGTACTGGGGGTCTGTCCTGCTGCGGGGTCTGTCCTGTCTGATTACATACAGTACTGGGGGTCTGTCCTGCTGCGGGGTCTGTCCTGTCTGATTACATACAGTACTGGGGGTCTGTCCTGCTGCGGGGTCTGTCCTGTCTGATTACATACAGTACTGGGGGTCTGTCCTGCTGCGGGGTCTGTCCTGTCTGATTACATACAGTACTGGGGGTCTGTCCTGCTGCGGGGTCTGTCCTGTCTGATTACATACAGTACTGGGGGTCTGTCCTGCTGCGGGGTCTGTCCTGTCTGGTTACATACAGTACTGGGGGTCTGTCCTGCTGCGGGGTCTGTCCTGTCTGATTACATACAGTACTGGGGGTCTGTCCTGCTGCGGGGTCTGTCCTGTCTGATTACATACAGTACTGGGGGTCTGTCCTGCTGCGGGGTCTGTCCTGTCTGATTACATACAGTACTGGGGGTCTGTCCTGCTGCGGGGTCTGTCCTGTCTGATTACATACAGTACTGGGGCGTCTGTCCTGCTGCCTGGGGTCTGTCCTGTCTGATTACATACAGTACTGGGGGTCTGTCCTGCTGCGGGGTCTGTCCTGTCTGATTACATACAGTACTGGGGGTCTGTCCTGCTGCGGGGGTCTGTCCTGTCTGATTACATACAGTACTGGGGGCTGTCCTGCTGCGGGGTCTGTCCTGTCTGGTTACATACAGTACTGGGGGTCTGTCCTGCTGACTACAGCTGGGGGTCTGTCCTGTCTGATTACATACAGTACTGGGGGTCTGTCCTGCTGCGGGGTCTGTCCTGTCTGGTTACATACAGTACTGGGGGTCTGTCCTGCTGCGGGGTCTGTCCTGTCTGGTTACATACAGTACTGGGCTGTGGGGTCTGTCCTGTCTGTCAACAGTACTGGGGTCTGTCCTGCGGGTCTGTCTAACATACAGTACTGGGGGTCTGTCCTGCTGCGGGGTCTGTCCTGTCTGATTACATACAGTACTGGGGGTCTGTCCTGCTGCGGGGTCTGTCCTGTCTGATTACATACAGTACTGGGGGTCTGTCCTGCTGCGGGGTCTGTCCTGTCTGATTACATACAGTACTGGGGGTCTGTCCTGCTGCGGGGTCTGTCCTGTCTGATTACATACAGTACTGGGGGTCTGTCCTGCTGCGGGGTCTGTCCTGTCTGATTACATACAGTACTGGGGGTCTGTCCTGCTGCGGGGTCTGTCCTGTCTGATTACATACAGTACTGGGGGTCTGTCCTGCTGCGGGGTCTGTCCTGTCTGATTACATACAGTACTGGGGGTCTGTCCTGCTGCGGGGTCTGTCCTGTCTGGTTACATACAGTACTGGGGGTCTGTCCTGCTGCGGGGTCTGTCCTGTCTGATTACATACAGTACTGGGGGTCTGTCCTGCTGCGGGGTCTGTCCTGTCTGGTTACATACGACTGGGGGTCTGTCCTGCTGCGGGGTCTGTCCTGTCTGATTACATACAGTACTGGGGGTCTGTCCTGCTGCGGGGTCTGTCCTGTCTGATTACATACAGTACTGGGGGTCTGTCCTGCTGCGGGGTCTGTCCTGTCTGATTACATACAGTACTGGGGGTCTGTCCTGCTGCGGGGTCTGTCCTGTCTGATTACATACAGTACTGGGGGTCTGTCCTGCTGCGGGGTCTGTCCTGTCTGATTACATACAGTACTGGGGGTCTGTCCTGCTGCGGGGTCTGTCCTGTCTGATTACATACAGTACTGGGGGTCTGTCCTGCTGCGGGGTCTGTCCTGTCTGGTTACATACAGTACTGGGGGTCTGTCCTGTCTGATTACATACAGTACTGGGGGTCTGTCCTGCTGCGGGGTCTGTCCTGTCTGATTACATACAGTACTGGGGGTCTGTCCTGCTGCGGGGTCTGTCCTGTCTGATTACATACAGTACTGGGGGTCTGTCCTGCTGCGGGGTCTGTCCTGTCTGGTTACATACAGTACTGGGGGTCTGTCCTGCTGCGGGGTCTGTCCTGTCTGATTACATACAGTACTGGGGGTCTGTCCTGCTGCGGGGTCTGTCCTGTCTGGTTACATACAGTACTGGGGGTCTTCCTGCTGCGGGGTCCTGTCTGATTACATACAGTACTGGGGGTCTGTCCTGCTGCGGGGTCTGTCCTGTCTGGTTACATACAGTACTGGGGGTCTGTCCTGCTGCGGGGTCTGTCCTGTCTGATTACATACAGTACTGGGGGTCTGTCCTGCTGCGGGGTCTGTCCTGTCTGGTTACATACAGTACTGGGGGTCTGTCCTGTCTGATTACATACAGTACTGGAGGTCTGTCCTGCTGCGGGGTCTGTCCTGTCTGATTACATACAGTACTGGGGGTCTGTCCTGCTGCGGGGTCTGTCCTGTCTGATTACATACAGTACTGGGGGTCTGTCCTGCTGCGGGGTCTGTCCTGTCTGGTTACATACAGTACTGGGGGTCTGTCCTGCTGCGGGGTCTGTCCTGTCTGATTACATACAGTACTGGGGGTCTGTCCTGCTGCGGGGTCTGTCCTGTCTGGTTACATACAGTACTGGGGGTCTGTCCTGCTGCGGGGTCTGTCCTGTCTGATTACATACAGTACTGGGGGTCTGTCCTGCTGCGGGGTCTGTCCTGTCTGATTACATACAGTACTGGGGGTCTGTCCTGCTGCGGGGTCTGTCCTGTCTGGTTACATACAGTACTGGGGGTCTGTCCTGCTGCGGGGTCTGTCCTGTCTGATTACATACAGTACTGGGGGTCTGTCCTGCTGCGGGGTCTGTCCTGTCTGGTTACATACAGTACTGGGGGTCTGTCCTGCTGCGGCTCTGTCCTGTCTGGTTACATACAGTACTGGGGGTCTGTCCTGTCTGATTACATACAGTACTGGGGGTCTGTCCTGCTGCGGGGTCTGTCCTGTCTGATTACATACAGTACTGGGGGTCTGTCCTGCTGCGGGGGCCTTTGTTGTCCCCCCCATCCCTCTGCACAGAGCCTGCAGTATACAGAACGAGCTCACTGTTGTCCTCCCAGGTGTGCAGAGAACAATGGGGCGCTGTTCTGTCCGAGGACACACCTGTGTTTACAGCACAGCAGCCTGATTGTGTGCCAGCCTCTGCGCCCGCTGCTCTCGCCCTCCTGCACCTCTTATCGGGTGTAGTGCCCATATCTTATCTTCTGCTAATCCTGAACTATTCCCTTATGCTCCACTCACATCCAGAGCTGCGCTCAGTTTGTCAGGTTTGCCAAATGTGCTGTGGCAGATGTTTTGTGACACTGGGATGATGGGAGTGATAGTTCTACAAGTCCCAGCTTCACAACTGCTGCAGACTTACTGAGGATTGTCTGCTCTGATACATTGTAACAGGCCCTCAGCTGTGTGAACAGGACTAGGCCCAGGTCATGTGACGGGTGGCTGACCCTGGCATTGTGTGCAGGCCTCGGCTTCCCCATGGTGACCGCGTACACAGCCAAGTAAACGCCGCGTCTCCAGGAGCCTCTAATCCTCTCCCAATCCCCATCATCCGGCCTCGTCCTTAGAGGGGCAGTCCCCAAAGCTAGAGGACACGGCTCTGCCCCTGCTGCTCTGTCTGCTCCTGGGAAAGCTGGGTGATAGATAAATGTACGATACTCCTGTCACTGAATCTGTCAGTAGTGAGGCAGGAGTCTGGGAAAGCTGGGTGACTATTCCTATGAAGCTTCTCTTCTTGTATCCATCTGAGCCAGAGGAGATCAGTCGTGAGATCTGTAAACATTGCAGCGTCGTCGCCAACGCCACCGCCCGCAGTGTACACGGCTGATCCTGAGAATGTAAATGTACAAGTAATCCGACCTCTACAGAACCGAGCAGTTGTCACAGCCACGCCCCCATCTCTTACTGCTGACAACCAACCTGTATATCATGTCTGAGAGGTTGTCACAGCCACACCCCCATCTCTTACTGCTGACAACCAACCTGTATATCATGTCCGAGAGGTTGTCACAGCCACGCCCCCATCTATTACTGCTGACAACCAACCTGTATATCATGTCCGAGAGGTTGTCACAGCCACGCCCCCATCTATTACTGCTGACAACCAACCTGTATATCATGTTCGAGAGGTTGTCACAGCCCCGCCCCCATCTATTACTGCTGACAACCAACCTGTATATCATGTTCGAGAGGTTGTCACAGCCACACCCCCATCTCTTACTGCTGACAACCAACCTGTATATCATGTCCGAGAGGTTGTCACAGCCACACCCCCATCTATTACTGCTGCAAACCATCCTGTATATCATGTTCGAGGGGGGCCGCCCCCCCCCCCCGCAAACTGAGGTTGTGCGACAGCCCCGCCCCCATCTATTACTGCTGACAACCAACCTGTATATCATGTGAGAGGTTGTCACAGCCCCACGCCCCATCTATTACTGCTGACAACCAACCTGTATATCATGTTCGAGAGGTTGTCACAGCCACACCCCCATCTCTTACTCCTGACAACCAACCTGTATACCATGTCTGAGAGGTTGTCACAGCCACGCCCCCATCTATTACTGCTGACAACCAACCTGTATATCATGTCGTGAGGTTGTCACAGCCCCGCCCCCATCTATTACTGCTGTTATTCAAGCTGTATATCATGTGAGAGGTTGTCACAGCCCCGCCCCCTGTTACTGACATTACTGGCTGTGATGTGGATCTGGCTGTGGACAGATTAATGAGGGTTAATGAGGCTCTTGTGCCTGTGGCCTCCCTCTAAGGAGGTGACCCGGATAATGATGAGATGAGGCCGGTCCTCCGTGGGGCTGGCACACATTGCGGTGATGACTCTCGCTCTGTACATGGAGGACACAATGTCCTGGAATAGATGAGATCTTAGAGAACATTTGTCTCCAGCGACCTCTGATGTGTCACCCAGCTTTCCCAGGATCCTGACTGCAGTGACATATCCTCCCCTCCTGCAGAGATGATAGTTGGGGGTACAGAAAGCTGGGTGCCGCCCCTTCCCCCTGCGTGGCCCCCGGTCAGAGACCCACAGCCGCCTCGTCACCGCCAATACCTGATTGTATTTCACCAAGACTGCAAAAACCGGAATGAGGGCGAGATGTGGGGCGATACCGGCACCCGCATAAGGGAGGGAAGTCAGCCGCAACCGCAGCAAACTGGAAGGCCAGACATGTTATACTCCAGTCACCTCCAGAGCTGCAGTCTCCTTTCTGCTGCTTTCCTGTTTGCTGTCAGGCTGCAGCTTCTCTCCCATGATGCAGTGCAGAGGCTGTGAGCACAGGGGGCAGCACTGATCCTCTGCAATGTGCTCTGACTACAGCTGGCGGGGATGTGCTGCAGTGTCTGCAGAGCGTTTCCTCTTTGTGACCTTGTGAGGGAGGAGCGATGCTCTGCAGGTTGGGGTGGCTGATAATACAGCGGCAACTCAGACTGTTTAGTAGGGCTGGAGGGGACTGGTCAGGGGTGAGAAGGTCTGGTCTGGGGTCTGTATTAGTTTAGGGGTCTGGTCTGGGATCTGTATTAGTTTAGGGGTCTGGTCTGGGGTCTGTATTAGTTTAGGGGTCTGGTCTGGGGTCTGTATTAGTTTAGGGGTCTGGTCTGGGGTCTGTATTAGTTTAGGGCTCTGGTCTGGGGTCTGTATTAGTTTAGGGGTCTGGTCTGGGGTCTGTATTAGATTAGGGCTCTGGTCTGGGGTCTGTATTAGATTAGGGCTCTGGTCTGGGGTCTGTATTAGATTAGGGCTCTGGTCTGGGGTCTGTATTAGTTTAGGGGTCTGGTCTGGGGTCTGTATTAGTTTAGGGGTCTGGTCTGGGGTCTGTATTAGTTTAGGGCTCTGGTCTGGGGTCTGTATTAGTTTAGAGCTCTGGTCTGGGGTCTGTATTAGTTTAGGGGTCTGGTCTGGGGTCTGTATTAGTTTAGGGTCTGGTCTGGGGTCTAGGGTCTGGTCTGGGGTGTGTATTAGTTTAGGGGTCTGGTCTGGGGTCTGTATTAGTTTAGGGGTCTGGTCTGGGGTGTGTATTAGTTTAGGGGTCTGGTCTGGGGTCTGTATTAGTTTAGGGGTCTGGTCTGGGGTCTGTATTAGTTTAGGGGTCTGGTCTGGGGTCTGTATTAGTTTAGGGGTCTGGTCTGGGGTCTGTATTAGTTTAGGGGTCTGGTCTGGGGTCTGTATTAGTTTAGGGGTCTGGTCTGGGGTCTGTATTAGTTTAGGGGTCTGGTCTGGGGTCTGTATTAGTTTAGGGGTCTGGTCTGGGGTCTGTATTAGTTTAGGGCTCTGGTCTGGGGTCTGTATTAGTTTAGGGCTCTGGTCTGGGGTCTGTATTAGTTTAGGGGTCTGGTCTGGGGTCTGTATTAGTTTAGGGGTCTGGTCTGGGGTCTGTATTAGTTTAGGGCTCTGGTCTGGGGTCTGTATTAGTTTAGGGGTCTGGTCTGGGGTCTGTATTAGTTTAGGGGTCCGGTCTGGGGTGTGTATTAGTTTAGGGGTCTGGTCTGGGGTGTGTATTAGTTTAGGGGTCTGGTCTGGGGTGTGTATTAGTTTAGGGGTCTGGTCTGGGGTCTGTATTAGTTTAGGGGTCTGGTCTGGGGTCTGTATTAGTTTAGGGGTCTGGTCTGGGGTCTGGTCTGGGGTCTGTATTAGTTTAGGGGTCTGGTCTGGGGTCTGTATTAGTTTAGGGGTCTGGTCTGGGGTCTGTATTAGTTTAGGGGACTGGTCTGGGGTCTGTAATAGTTTAGGGGGTCTGGTCTGGGGTCTGTATTAGTTTAGGGGTCTGGTCTGGGGTGTGTATTAGTTTATGGGGTCTGGTCTGGGGTCTGTATTAGTTTAGGGGTCTGGTCTGGGGTCTGTATTAGTTTAGGGGTCTGGTCTGGGGTCTGTATTAGTTTAGGGGTCTGGTCTGGGGTCTGTATTAGTTTAGGGGTCTGGTCTGGGGTCTGTATTAGTTTAGGGGTCTGGTCTGGGGTCTGTATTAGTTTAGGGGTCTGGTCTGGGGTCTGTATTAGTTTAGGGGTCTGGTCTGGGGTCTGTATTTAGAGGTCTGGTCTGGGGTCTGTATTAGTTTAGGGGTCTGGTCTGGGGTCTGTATTAGTTTAGGGGTCTGGTCTGGGGTCTGTATTAGTTTAGGGGTCTGGTCTGGGGTCTGTATTAGTTTAGGGGTCTGGTCTGGGGTCTGTATTAGTTTGGGGGGTCTGGTCTGGGGTCTGTATTAGTTTAGGGGTCTGGTCTGGGGTCTGTATTAGTTTAGGGGTCTGGTCTGGGGTCTGTATTAGTTTAGGGGTCTGGTCTGGGGTCTGTATTAAGTTTAGGGGTCTGGTCTGGGGTCTGTATTAGTTTAGGGGTCTGGTCTGGGGTCTGTATTAGTTTAGGGGTCTGGTCTGGGGTCTGTATTAGTTTAGGGGTCTGGTCTGGGGTCTGTATTAGTTTAGGGGTCTGGTCTGGGGTCTGTATTAGTTTAGGGGTCTGGTCTGGGGTCTGTATTAGTTTAGGGGTCTGGTCTGGGGTCTGTATTAGTTTAGGGGTCTGGTCTGGGGTCTGTATTAGTTTAGGGGTCTGGTCTGGGGTCTGTATTAGTTTAGGGGTCTGGTCTGGGGTCTGTATTAGTTTAGGGGTCTGGTCTGGGGTCTGTATTAGTTTAGTTAGGGGGTCTGGTCTGGGGTCTGTATTAGTTTAGGGGTCTGGTCTGGGGTCTGTATTAGTTTAGGGGTCTGGTCTGGGGTCTGTATTAGTTTAGGGGTCTGGTCTGGGGTCTGTATTAGTTTAGGGGTCTGGTCTGGGGTCTGTATTAGTTTATTAGGGGTCTGGTCTGGGGTCTGTATTAGTTTAGGGGTCTGGTCTGGGGTCTGTATTAGTTTAGGGGTCTGGTCTGGGGTCTGTATTAGTTTAGGGGTCTGGTCTGGGGTCTGTATTAGTTTAGGGCTCTGGTCTGGGGTCTGTATTAGTTTATGGGTCCGGTCTGGGGTCTGTATTAGTTTAGGGGTCTGGTCTGGGGTCTGTATTAGTTTAGGGGTCTGGTCTGGGGTCTGTATTAGTTTAGGGGTCTGGGTCTGGTCTGGGGTCTGTATTAGTTTAGGGGTCTGGTCTGGGGTCTGTATTAGTTTAGGGGTCTGGTCTGGGGTCTGTATTAGTTTAGGGGTCTGGTCTGGGGTCTGTATTAGTTTAGTGGGTCTGGTCTGGGGTCTGTATTAGTTTAGGGGTCTGGTCTGGGGTCTGTATTAGTTTAGGGGTCTGGTCTGGGGTCTGTATTAGTTGTAGGGGTCTGGTCTGGGGTCTGTATTAGTTTAGGGGTCTGGTCTGGGGTCTGTATTAGTTTAGGGGTCTGGTCTGGGGTCTGTATTAGTTTAGGGGTCTGGTCTGGGGTCTGTATTAGTTTAGGGGTCTGGTCTGGGGTCTGTATTAGTTTAGGGGTCTGGTCTGGGGTCTGTATTAGTTTAGGGCTCTGGTCTGGGGTCTGTATTAGTTTAGGGGTCTGGTCTGGGGTCTGTATTAGTTTAGGGGTCTGGTCTGGGGTCTGTATTAGTTTAGGGGTCTGGTCTGGGGTCTGTATTAGTTTAGGGGTCTGGTCTGGGGTCTGTATTAGTTTAGGGGTCTGGTCTGGGGTCTGTATTAGTTTAGGGGTCTGGTCTGGGGTCTGTATTAGTTTAGGGGTCTGGTCTGGGGTCTGTATTAGTTTAGGGGTCTGGTCTGGGGTCTGTATTAGTTTAGGGGTCTGGTCTGGGGTCTGTATTAGTTTAGGGGTCCGGTCTGGGGTCTGTATTAGTTTAGGGGGTCTGGTCTGGGGTCTGTATTAGATTAGGGGTCTGGTCTGGGGTCTGTATTAGTTTAGGGGTCCGGTCTGGGGTCTGTATTAGTTTAGGGGTCTGGTCTGGGGTCTGTATTAGATTAGGGGTCTGGTCTGGGGTCTGTATTAGTTTGGGGGGGGGGGGTTTGGCCATAATGTGGGCAGACATATCTTGGGCCCTCAGAATTTTCTCTCGGAGCAGCAGAGACTGTAGGTCCCCCCGTGTCCTGACTGTCAGCTCTTGGGGCGAGGGTCCCGCCTGTACTGTGTGGTATAATCGCTCCGGGGCTGCTATACTGGTTCGGTACAGATGACAGCCAGAGGTCAGCTCCGCCCACCATGGGGCTCAATCCCATCGCCCTGACAGCTCTGATTACTCCTCAGTAATCGGGTGACCGCACACAATGGACAGGTCAGAGGTCAGTAATGGCTGCCACTATAAGATACTTCTGTCCTCTCTCTTGTGTCAGTCTTTACTGCAGTTCTGACAAGCTGCTGAAGTTGTGTATGATGAGGGTGTGGGGTCAGCAGGGTGTAGCCGCTCTGCGCTGGTGCCGACCACTTCCTCCTCTATTTCCGGCTGCACAGTGACGTCTACTATATATACCTGGAGTCAGCGGCCTTCTCTATGGCGCCCCCTATCTCTGGTACAACAGTTACTACATTAGTGTATGATGTCCCATGTCTAGTGCCTGGACCCTGTTGGTGGAAGCTGCTGCGTTATATATAGGGGCCCCTATCATGTTGTGCGGGCCCCTGATCCTATGCGTAGCCTTAGACTTGGGGGGCTCTGCATGGTAACTCAGCCGCAGTCATATTGTTGTGCAGGGCCTTGTGGCTCAGTTGTCATGTGGGGCCCCTATCATATTAATGTGTGGGCCCCTGACCTTGTGGTTTGGCCGCTATGCGTAGCCTTCGGTTTTGTGGCTGGGTTGCCTGCAGGGCCCCTATGATATTGTTGTGCGGGGCCCTTGACCTTGTGACCAATGTGTGCTGTGTTGCCTGCGGGGCCCCTGACCTTGTGACCACTGTTTGCTGGGTTTCCTGCGGGGCCCCTGACCTTGTGACCACGGTGTGCTGGGTTGCCTGCGGGGCCCCTGACCTTGTGACCACGGTGTGCTGGGTTGCCTGCGAGGCCCCTATGATATTGTTGTGCGGGGCCCCTGACCTTGTGACCTTGTGTGCAGGGTTGCCTGCGGGGCCCCTGACCTTGTGACCACGGTGTGCTGGGTTGCCTGCGAGGCCCCTATGATATTGTTGTGCGGGGCCCCTGACCTTGTGACCACGGTGTGCTGGGTTGCCTGCGGGGCCCCTGACCTTGTGACCACGGTGTGCTGGGTTGCCTGCGAGGCCCCTATGATATTGTTGTGCGGGGCCCCTGACCTTGTGACCACGGTGTGCTGGGTTGCCTGCGGGGCCCCTGACCTTGTGACCACGGTGTGCTGGGTTGCCTGCGAGGCCCCTATGATATTGTTGTGCGGGGCCCCTGACCTTGTGACCACGGTGTGCTGGGTTGCCTGCCGGGGCCCCTGACCTTGTGACCACGGTGTGCTGGGTTGCCTGTGGGGCCCCTATGATATTGTTGTGCGGGGCCCCTGACCTTGTGACCACGGTGTGCTGGGTTGCCTGCGGGGCCCCTGACCTTGTGACCACGGTGTGCTGGGTTGCCTGCGAGGCCCCTATGATATTGTTGTGCGGGGCCCCTGACCTTGTGACCACGGTGTGCTGGGTTGCCTGCGGGGCCCCTGACCTTGTGACCACGGTGTGCTGGGTTGCCTGCGAGGGCCCTATGATATTGTTGTGCGGGGCCCCTGACCTTGTGACCACGGTGTGCTGGGTTGCCTGCGGGGCCCCTGACCTTGTGACCACGGTGTGCTGGGTTGCCTGTGGGGCCCCTATGATATTGTTGTGCGGGGCCCCTGACCTTGTGTGCTGGGTTGCGTGCAGGTGCCCGGTGCGCTGTACGTGGCGTCTCCGTGGCGGTTTCTCTTCTTACGGTTTTTCTTCTCTTGCAGAGTTCTGCCTGATCGATCCGGTCCTGTGTCAGGGCGAGGACGAGCTGCGCAGTTTTGAGGCCTTGGTCAGTATTCACAAACAGATGGACGACGACGCCAACGGGAACGTGGATGTGGAGGAGAGCGATGAGGTGAGCGCACGCCGTCACATGATCCTACCTGGTTACCATAGAGACAGTGGACATGTCACCTGTCACATCACCTGCTCTAGTTACATCCAGAGCTGTCTCCACTGCACTGACAGGTCACCCCAAAACAGGTCCCGCAGTATCTTATCACGTCTTGTACTCCACTCACACCCAGAGCTGCTTCTTGACCTTCTGCACCTGTGTCCATCACGTTTTGCTGCTGTGCCGGGCGTGAGCACTACATATTCCAGAAGGCGATATGCCAGGACAAGGAGTGTGGAGAGAAGGAGGTCCTGCACACTGAGCCCGGACCGAAGTAAGGACTGTGATGTGCAGCTTTGGCTGTGACTGGAGTATGGCGGGATGATTTGCCATCTCTCTGCAACTCAGGGATCTGCAGCCTCAAGAAAAGAGCGATCACTTTACCTCTTCCCAAGCTAAATATACAGAGGAACAGCTGAGCCCCGGAGGGGGAGGGGGGCGACCCGGGGTAACCCTTTATGTGCCTGCGGGAAAGGAGAATAACGACCGGAGCCGGACGACTAAAGGGGGCCTGCACCCCGCTCAGCTGATCTCCCACCACATAGAGGGTGTGCGGGATGTAGAGGGCGTACAGTGCACGGCAGATAATGGTGGGGAACGGGGGCGCTAGTTATTACCATGGGGATCCAGATCTAGTCAAGAGGGAGGGGCCCAGACCTCATTTCATATTATAGTGGGGGGGCGGGGAGTGGTGCTCCTCTGATAGTGGGGGGAGGTGCGGGGCTCATCTGATATTTATAGTGGGGGGGCTCCTGATACTATAGCAGGGGAGGGGTCACGGGGCTCCTGCAGGATATTGTAGTGGGCTCTCTGGGATCCCTCAGTAGGGGGCGCTCTGTATCCTGTGGCGGTCGGAGGCGCTGGCTATTGTAGTGGGCTCTCTGGGATCCCTCAGTAGGGGGCTGTGTGGAGCGCTCTGTATCCTGTGGCGGTCGGAGGCTCTGGCTATTGTAGTGGGCTCTCTGGGATCCCTCAGTAGGGGGCAGTGTGGAGCGCTCTGTATCCTGAGGCGGTCGGAGGCGCTGGCTATTGTAGTGGGCTCTCTGGGATCCCTCAGTAGGGGGCAGTGTGGAGCGCTCTGTATCCTGAGGCGGTCGGAGGCGCTGGCTATTGTAGTGGGCTCTCTGGGATCCCTCAGTAGGGGGCGCTCTGTATCCTGCGGCGGTCGGAGGCGCTGGCTATTGTAGTGGGCTCTCTGGGATCCCTCAGTAGGGGGCGCTCTGTATCCTGCGGCGGTCGGAGGCTCTGGCTATTGTAGTGGGCTCTCTGGGATCCCTCAGTAGGGGGCAGTGTGGAGCGCTCTGTATCCTGAGGCGGTCGGAGGCGCTGGCTATTGTAGTGGCCTCTCTGGGATCCCTCAGTAGGGGGCAGTGTGGAGCGCTCTGTATCCTGTGGCGGTCGGAGGCTCTGGCTATTGTAGTGGGCTCTCTGGGATCCCTCAGTAGGGGGCAGTGTGGAGCGCTCTGTATCCTGAGGCGGTCGGAGGCGCTGGCTATTGTAGTGGGCTCTCTGGGATCCCTCAGTAGGGGGCAGTGTGGAGCGCTCTGTATCCTGTGGCGGTCGGAGGTGCTGGCTATTGTAGTGGGCTCTCTGGGATCCCTCAGTAGGGGGCAGTGTGGGTCGCTCTGTATCCTGCGGCGGTCGGAGGCGCTGGCTATTGTAGTGGGCTCTCTGGGATCCCTCAGTAGGGGGCAGTGTGGGTCGCTCTGTATCCTGCGGCGGTCGGAGGCGCTGGCTATTGTAGTGGGCTCTCTGGGATCCCTCAGTAGGGGGCAGTGTGGGGCGCTCTGTATCCTGCGGCGGTCGGAGGCGCTGGCTATTGTAGTGGGCTCTCTGGGATCCCTCAGTAGGGGGCGCTCTGTATCCTGCGGCGGTCGGAGGCGCTGGCTATTGTAGTGGGCTCTCTGGGATCACTCAGTAGGGGTCAGTGTGGAGCGCTCTGTATCCTGTGGCGGTCGGAGGCGCTGGCTATTGTAGTGGGCTCTCTGGGATCCCTCAGTAGGGGTCAGTGTGGAGCGCTCTGTATCCTGTGGCGGTCGGAGGCGCTGGCTATTGTAGTGGGCTCTCTGAGATCCCTCAGTAGGGGTCAGTGTGGAGCGCTCTGTATCCTGTGGCGGTCGGAGGCGCTGGCTATTGTAGTGGGCTCTCTGGGATCCCTCAGTAGGGGGCAGTGTGGAGCGCTCTGTATCCTGAGGCGGTCGGAGGCGCTGGCTATTGTAGTGGGCTCTCTGGGATCCCTCAGTAGGGGGCAGTGTGGAGCGCTCTTTATCCTGTGGCGGTCGGAGGCGCTGGCTATTGTAGTGGGCTCTCTGGGATCCCTCAGTAGGGGGCAGTGTGGAGCGCTCTGTATCCTGAGGCGGTCGGAGGCGCTGGCTATTGTAGTGGGCTCTCTGGGATCCCTCAGTAGGGGGGGCCCGGCCCGGGGCGGTCGGAGGCGCTGGCTATTGTGGTGGCCTCTCTGGGATCCCTCAGTAGGGGGCAGTGTGGAGCGCTCTGTATCCTGTGGCGGTCGGAGGCGCTGGCTATTGTAGTGGGCTCTCTGGGATCCCTCAGTAGGGGGCAGTGTGGAGCGCTCTGTATCCTGAGGCGGTCGGAGGCGCTGGCTATTGTAGTGGGCTCTCTGGGATCCCTCAGTAGGGGGCAGTGTGGAGCGCTCTGTATCCTGTGGCGGTCGGAGGCGCTGGCTATTGTAGTGGGCTCTCTGGGATCCCTCAGTAGGGGGCAGTGTGGAGCGCTCTGTATCCTGAGGCGGTCGGAGGCGCTGGCTATTGTAGTGGGCTCTCTGGGATCCCTCAGTAGGGGGCGCTCTGTATCCTGCGGCGGTCGGAGGCGCTGGCTATTGTAGTGGGCTCTCTGGGATCTCTCAGTAGGGGACAGTGTGGGGCGCTCTGTATCCTGTGGCGGTCGGAGGCGCTGGCTATTGTAGTGGCCTCTCTGGGATCCCTCAGTAGGGGGCAGTGTGGAGCGCTCTGTATCCTGTGGCGGTCGGAGGCGCTGGCTATTGTAGTGGGCTCTCTGGGATCCCTCAGTAGGGGGCAGTGTGGAGCGCTCTGTATCCTGAGGCGGTCGGAGGCGCTGGCTATTGTAGTGGGCTCTCTGGGATCCCTCAGTAGGGGGCAGTGTGGAGCGCTCTGTATCCTGTGGCGGTCGGAGGCGCTGGCTATTGTAGTGGGCTCTCTGGGATCCCTCAGTAGGGGGCAGTGTGGAGAGCTCTGTATCCTGAGGCGGTCGGAGGCGCTGGCTATTGTAGTGGGCTCTCTGGGATCCCTCAGTAGGGGGCGCTCTGTATCCTGCGGCGGTCGGAGGCGCTGGCTATTGTAGTGGGCTCTCTGGGATCCCTCAGTAGGGGGCAGTGTGGAGCGCTCTGTATCCTGTGGCGGTCGGAGGCGCTGGCTATTGTAGTGGGCTCTCTGGGATCCCTCAGTAGGGGGCTGTGTGGAGCGCTCTGTATCCTGTGGGGGGGGGTCGGGGCGCTGGCTGGGGTGGGCTCTCTGGGATCCCTCAGTAGGGGGCAGTGTGGAGCGCTCTGTATCCTGTGGCGGTCGGAGGTGCTGGCTATTGTAGTGGCCTCTCTGGGATCCCTCAGTAGGGGGCAGTGTGGGGCGCTCTGTATCCTGCGGTGGTCGGAGGCGCTGGCTATTGTAGTGGGCTCTCTGGGATCCCTCAGTAGGGGGGCAGTGTGGGGCGCTCTGTATCCTGTGGCGGTCGGAGGCGCTGGCTATTGTAGTGGGCTCTCTGGGATCCCTCAGTAGGGGGGCAGTGTGGAGCGCTCTGTATCCTGAGGCGGTCGGAGGCGCTGGCTATTGTAGTGGGCTCTCTGGGATCCCTCAGTAGGGGGCGCTCTGTATCCTGTGGCGGTCGGAGGCGCTGGCTATTGTAGTGGGCTCTCTGGGATCCCTCAGTAGGGGGCAGTGTGGGAGCGCTCTGTATCCTGAGGCGGTCGGAGGCGCTGGCTATTGTAGTGGGCTCTCTGGGATCCCTCAGTAGGGGGCTGTGTGGAGCGCTCTGTATCCTGTGGCGGTCGGAGGCTCTGGCTATTGTAGTGGGCTCTCTGGGATCCCTCAGTAGGGGGCAGTGTGGAGCGCTCTGTATCCTGAGGCGGTCGGAGGCACTGGCTATTATAGTGGCCTCTCTGGGATCCCTCAGTAGGGGGCAGTGTGGAGCGCTCTGTATCCTGTGGCGGTCGGAGGCGCTGGCTATTGTAGTGGCCTCTCTGGGATCCCTCAGTAGGGGGCAGTGTGGAGCGCTCTGTATCCTGTGGCGGTCGGAGGCGCTGGCTATTGTAGTGGGCTCTCTGGGATCCCTCAGTAGGGGGCAGTGTGGAGCGCTCTGTATCCTGTGGCGGTCGGAGGCGCTGGCTATTGTAGTGGGCTCTCTGGGATCCCTCAGTAGGGGACAGTGTGGAGCGCTCTGTATCCTGTGGCGGTCGGAGGCGCTGGCTATTGTAGTGGGCTCTCTGGGATCCCTCAGTAGGGGAGTGTGGGGCGCTCTGTATCCTGCGGCGGTCGGAGGCGCTGGCTATTGTAGTGGGCTCTCTGGGATCCCTCAGTAGGGGACAGTGTGGGGCGCTCTGTATCCTGCGGCGGTCGGAGGCGCTGAGTGTTTTTATCTCTCCCTCTTTAGCCTCCACTTAGCCGGTAATTGCAGTTTATCTCCCGCCTGTTGACAGCGCAGCACCTGGGGGGGCCAGTGAGGGTGCTGTGTGTACACTGCCGGGGTTATTTATAGTGACTACACTCCAGAATGAGAGCGTTATCACTGAGCTGGAGCTGCTGTCAATCCTCTGTGCTGCTGTGAGGTGTCAGACAGACCCCTGACGTCAGGTCGCTGCACTCAGGTGGAGACATTGCTCCACGTAAGCCTCTGTGCTGCTGTGAGGTATAATTATAGCATGTATGTGATGTGTATTGAAGACTCCGCCCCCTTCATGTGTCCAGGGGTCATTTATTAATGGCCGTGTTTTCTGCCTCCAGTTCTTGAGAGAAGATCTGAATTATCACGACCCGACGGTGAAGCACAGCACTTTCCATGGCGAGGACAAGCTGATCAGCGTGGAGGACTTGTGGAACACGTGGAAGGCCTCCGAAGGTAAAGCATGGCGATTCCCGTGGCAACGCACTGGCGTTGTGAGGGGTTGAAGTAGCAGCTATAAGGTGGTGATGGACGTGGTTGTGTTGTGAGTCGTCTTTCTAGTTTCCATGGTGATGATGATGTTGTTCTTCTTATACTTATTGTAGCTGCGGGGTTCCGGCCTAGTTTTTCCCATGGTACTCAGTAGTGGTTTCCATAGTGACGCAGTTGCTGCTTGTTATGTGGTTCTTGCTTTCCCGGGTAGTAGTTACTAATCTTATAGGTAGTGGTTTCCGTGGTGATGTAGTTCCTGGTCTCCATGACGATACTGTTGCTTTTTCCTTAGCAGTGGTTTCGATGGTTCTCTGGGTAGTAGTTTCCATGGTGATGTAGTAGTTGTAGATCCTCTGTCTAATGGTTTCCATGGTGATCCAGGCACTAGTCTCCTTGGTAGGCAGTGATGTAGTTGTCGATCTCCACAGGAGTAGTTTCTATGGTGATCTGATCATGGGGTCTTACAGCCAAAGCTGAATGTTCACATTTCGTGTAGAATCTCTGTCTCTGACTTCTTCCTGTAGGTCACCAGATCCTTCTCCTCTGCTCCTGGCTTCCTTCTGTAGGTCACCAGATCCCTCTCCTCTGCCCCTGGCTTCCTTCTGCAGGACACCAGATCCCTCTCCTCTGCTCCTGGCTTCCTTCTGTAGGTCACCAGATCCCTCTCCTCTGCCCCTGGCTTCCTTCTGTAGGACACCAGATCCCTCTCCTCTTCCCCTGGCTTCCTTCTGTAGGTCACCAGATCCCTCTCCTCTGCCCCTGGCTTCCTTCTGTAGGTCACCAGATCCCTCTCCTCTGCCCCTGGCTTCCTTCTGTAGGTCACCAGATCCCTCTCCTCTGCTCCTGGCTTCCTTCTGTAGGTCACTAGATTCCTCTCCTCTTCTCCTGGCTTCCTTTTGTAGGTCACCAGATCCCTCTCCTCTGCCCCTGGCTTCCTTCTGTAGGTCGCCAGATCCCTTTCCTCTGCCCCTGGCTTCATTCTGTAGGTCACCAGATCCCTTTCCTCTGCCCCTGGCTTCCTTCTGTAGGTCGCCAGATCCCTTTCCTCTGCCCCTGGCTTCCTTCTGTAGGTCGCCAGATCCCTTTCCTCTGCCCCTGGCTTCCTTCTGTAGGTCACCGGATCCCTCTCCTCTGCCCCTGGCTTCCTTCTGTAGGTCACCAGATCCCTCTCCTGTGCCCCTGGCTTCCTTCTGTAGGTCACCAGATCCCTCTCCTCTGCCCCTGGCTTCCTTCTGTAGGTCATCATATTCTCTCTTGATCCCTGGCTCGCTTCTGTAGGTCATCAGATCCCTTTTTCTCGTTTTTCAGTGTATAACTGGACGGTGGACGAGGTTGTTCAGTGGCTGATCACCTACGTGGAGCTTCCACAATATGAGGAGACGTTCCGGAAGCTGCAGCTGAGTGGGAGGGACATGCCCAGGTAAGTGATCTACTGTGGTATTGTCCTGTTGTATCCGTCCCTGTATGCAGCTTTATCTATCACTAGGATATCCTCATTATCCAACCTGGACCAACTCACCAGGGATCTGGGATCCGCTATGGAGGATCACCGTAATCTTGAATGATTTTTTTTTTTTTTTTGGCTGTTTTTATGCCTGAGGTTTTGAATGCACGTCTGGCCTTGTTTTTACTGGATCCCCAGGTTGTGGATGACTTCTGGCTGTCTTCATGCCAGATCGCGGGAATCAGTGGTGAATTATTGCTCTGTCTTCATGCATGATCCCCGGGATCTGGGATGAGTGGCTTTGTTTCTATATATATGATTTTTTGGATCTTGGTTGACTGGCTGTTTCTGTGCTTGATCTCTGCTGTGTGACCCTGTTTCTGTATGTGATCCCTGGGATCTGGGATGTGTGACCTTCTCTCTATATGTGATCCCTGGGATCTGGGATGAGTAGTGCTCTCTCTGCCCGTGATCCTCCTATTTCACGCTGGGTCCCTCCATCTCCCGTCCGGCAGTGATCCCTGGAGGTCACAGCACGTTTCAGTTTTTACTACTGTCCAATTGTGAAGGTTGTCCTGGTGACCTCTGGATCGCTGTGACCTCTGGATCTCTGTGACCTCCTCCATCATTTGTCAGATACAGATCATAATCCAGCCAATCAGTGCGCAGTGTTCATGTCTGCACTTGACGGTTCAGGTTCCAGGACCCAACTGTGATCCACATGTAATAATGGAACGGGGGGCTGATAATGGGGGAGGTTTGGGGCCCCTACACTAATGGCCAGGCTGATGATGGGGGTGATTCGGGGCCCCTGCACTAATGGCCAGGCTGATGATGGGGGTGATTCGGGGCCCCTGTACTAATGGCCAGGCTGATGATGGGGGATATTCGGGGCCCCTACACTAATGGCCAGGCTGATGATGGGGGATATTCGGGGCCCCTACACTAATGGCCAGGCTGATGATGGGGGAGATTCGGGGCCCCTGCACTAATGGCCAGGCTGATGATGGGGGTGATTCGGGGCCCCTGCACTAATGGCCAGGCTGATGATGGGGGTGATTCGGGGCCCCTGCACTAATGGCCAGGCTGATGATGGGGGTGATTCGGGGCCCCTGCACTAATGGCCAGGCTGATGATGGGGGTGATTTGGGGTCCCTGCACTAATGGCCAGGCTGATGATGGGGGTGATTCGGGGCCCCTACACTAATGGCCAGGCTGATGATGGGGGTGATTCGGGGCCCCTGCACTAATGGCCAGGCTGATGATGGGGGATATTCGGGGCCCCTACACTAATGGCCAGGCTGATGATGGGGGTGATTCGGGGCCCCTGCACTAATGGCCAGACTGACGATGGGGGAGATTCGGGGCCCCTGCGCTGTATCCTGTAGATTATGGGGTCCAGGCTCGTTTCCTGTGATTACCCGGCGATAATTGATAACACGCAGCAATATTTTCCGTCCGCCGAGTGTAACTATCCGAGCGTGCAGGGAATATCGGTGCCTGGTGCGGCGGTGGTGTCCATGGTAACCGGATAGTTACATAGTGATACAGTGTCATTGGTTGCCGTGGTTTTGTGTCTTATGTATCGGTCTCTATGACATGATATGAGCACTCTCATCGGTTGCCGCAGTTTGCTCCGTTTTTCAGGCCGCGTGTCCTCGTCGCCCTCGGTCCTCGCTAGTTACGCTTCTTCTGCTTTTCTTCTCTCAGGTTAGCGATAACGAACGCGACCATGACGGGGACGCTGCTGAAGATGACGGACCGCAGCCACCGCCAGAAGCTGCAGCTGAAGGCTCTGGACACGGTGCTGTTCGGACCCCCTCTGTGTGAGTAACCTCTGACCTCCGCGCCGGGTCGTCCTGTTTAGTCTAAGCTGATGTGATGTACAGCCAGCTGGGAAAGCTGGGTGCAACCCTTGATAAACATAGGAGGGGGTTGGGGAGACATTTATTTGGGTTGTTACATTTTATTTTCACTGGTTGAGTAACCAATCACCTAACTGTATTATGTGATATCAGCCACATTCCCTGGTGGCGCTGTGCTCTGAGGGGGGCTCCTGGGGTGGCGCTGTGGCTCGGGCTCCTCTCTGGGGGCTCCTGGGTTGGTGCTGTGACTTGGGCTCCTCTCTGGGGGGCTCCTGTGGCTTGGGCTCCTCTCTGGGGGGCTCCTGGGTTGGTGCTGTGACTTGGGCTCCTCTCTGGGGGGCTCCTGGGTTGGTGCTGTGACTTGGGCTCCTCTCTGGGGGCTCCTGGGGCGGTGCTGTGGCTTGGGCTTCGCTGTGACTTGGTCTCCTCTCTGGGGGCTCCTGGGTTGGTGCTGTGACTTGGGCTCCTCTCTGGGGGCTCCTGTGGTGGTGCTGTGACTTGGGCTCCTCTCTGGGGGCTCCTGGGGCGGTGCTGTGACTTGGGCTCCTCTCTGGGGGGCTCCTGGGTCGGTGCTGTGGCTCAGTCTCCTCGCTGGGGGGCTCCTGGGGCGGTGCTGTGATTTGGGCTCCTCTCTGGGGGCTCCTGTGGTGCTGCTGTGATTTGGGCTCCTCTCTGGGGGCTCCTGTGGTGGTGCTGTGACTTGGGCTCCTCTCTGGGGGCTCCTGGGTTGGTGCTGTGGCTCGGGCTCCTCTCTGGGGGCTCCTGTAGTGGTGCTGTGATTTGGGCTCCTCTCTGGGGGCTCCTGTGGTGGTGCTGTGACTTGGGCTCCTCTCTGGGGGCTCCTGGGGCGGTGCTGTGACTTGGGCTCCTCTCTGGGGGGCTCCTGGGGCGGTGCTGTGGCTTGGGCTTCGCTGTGACTTGGTCTCCTCTCTGGGGGCTCCTGGGTTGGTGCTGTGACTTGGGCTCCTCTCTGGGGGCTCCTGGGGCGGTGCTGTGGCTTGGGCTCCTCTCTGGGGGCTCCTGGGGTGGTGCTGTGACTTGGGCTCCTCTCTGGGGGCTCCTGGGTTGGTGCTGTGGCTCAGTCTCCTCTCTGGGGGCTCCTGGGGTGGTGCTGTGACTTGGGCTCCTCTCTGGGGGGCTCCTGGGGTGGTGCTGTGACTTGGGCTCCTCTCTGGGGGGCTCCTGGGGCGGTTCTGTGACTTGGGCTCCTCTCTGGGGGCTCCTGGGGCGGTGCTGTGACTTGGGCTCCTCTCTGGGGGGCTCCTGGGGCGGTGCTGTGGCTCAGTCTCCTCGCTGGGGGGCTCCTGGGGTGGTGCTGTAGCTTGGGCTTCGCTGTGACTTGGTCTCCTCTCTGGGGGCTCCTGGGGTGGTGCTGTGACTTGGGCTCCTCTGGGGGCTCCTGGGGTGGTGCTGTGGCTTGGGCTCCTCTCTGGGGGCTCCTGGGGTGGTGCTGTGACTTGGTCTCCTCTCTGGGGGGCTCCTGGGGTGGTGCTGTGACTTGGGCTCCTCTCTGGGGGCTCCTGGGGTGGTGCTGTGACTTGGGCTCCTCTCTGGGGGCTCCTGGGGTGGTGCTGTGACTTGGGCTCCTCTCTGGGGGCTTCTGGGGTGGTGCTGTGACTTGGGCTCCTCTCTGGGGGCTCCTGGGTTGGTGCTGTGACTTGGGCTCCTCTCTGGGGGCTCCTGGGGTGGTGCTGTGGCTCAGTCTCCTCTCTGGGGGCTCCTGGGTTGGTGCTGTGACTTGGGCTCCTCTCTGGGGGCTCCTGGGTTGGTGCTGTGGCTCAGTCTCCTCTCTGGGGTCTCCTGGGGCGGTGCTGTGACTTGGGCTCCTCTCTGGGGGCTCCTGGGGGCGGTGCTGTGGCTTGGGCTCCTCTCTGGGGGCTCCTGGGGTGGTGCTGTGACTTGGGCTCCTCTCTGGGGGCTCCTGGGTTGGTGCTGTGGCTCAGTCTCCTCTCTGGGGGGCTCCTGGGGCGGTGCTGTGACTTGGGCTCCTCTCTGGGGGCTCCTGGGGTGGTGCTGTGACTTGGTCTCCTCTCTGGGGGGCTCCTGGGGCGGTGCTGTGACTTGGGCTCCTCTCTGGGGGCTCCTGGGGTGGTGCTGTGACTTGGGCTCCTCTCTGGGGGGCTCCTGGGTTGGTGCTGTGACTTGGTCTCCTCTCTGGGGGGCTCCTGGGTTGGTGCTGTGACTCGGGCTCCTCTCTGGGGGCTCCTGGGGTGGTGCTGTGACTTGGGCTCCTCTCTGGGGGCTCCTGGGGCGGTGCTGTGGCTTGGGCTTTGCTGTGACTTGGGCTCCTCTCTGGGGGCTCCTGTGGTGGTGCTGTGACTTGGGCTCCTCTCTGGGGGCTCCAGGGGCGGTGCTGTGACTTGGGCTCCTCTCTGGGGGCTCCTGTGGTGGTGCTGTGACTTGGGCTCCTCTCTGGGGGCTCCTGGGGCGGTGCTGTGACTTGGGCTCCTCTCTGGGGGCTCCTGGGGCGGTGCTGTGACTTGGGCTCCTCTCTGGGGGCTCCTGGGTTGGTGCTGTGACTTGGGCTCCTCTCTGGGGGCTCCTGGGGCGGTGCTGTGACTTGGGCTCCTCTCTGGGGGCTCCTGGGTTGGTGCTGTGACTTGGGCTCCTCTCTGGGGGGCTCCTGGGGTGGTGCTGTGACTTGGGCTCCTCTCTGGGGGGCTCCTGGGGCGGTGCTGTGACTTGGGCTCCTCTCTGGGGGGCTCCTGGGGCGGTGCTGTGACTTGGGCTCCTCTCTGGGGGCTCCTGGGGCGGTGCTGTGACTTGGGCTCCTCTCTGGGGGGCTCCTGGGGTGGTGCTGTGACTTGGGCTCCTCTCTGGGGGGCTCCTGGGGCGGTGCTGTGACTTGGGCTCCTCTCTGGGGGGCTCCTGGGGCGGTGCTGTGACTTGGGCTCCTCTCTGGGGGCTCCTGGGGCGGTGCTGTGACTTGGGCTCCTCTCTGGGGGCTCCTGGGGTGGTGCTGTGACTTGGGCTCCTCTCTGGGGGCTCCTGGGGTGGCGCTGTGGCTTGGGCTCCTCTCTGGGGGCTCCTGGGGTGGCGCTGTGGCTTGGTCTCCGCTGTGGTTTGGTCTCCCTGGGTGGTGCTGTGGCTTTATCTCCCCTCTGGGGGCTCCTGCACTTGCTCCTCAGCTGTAGGGTTGCTCAGCACCTTGTGTCTTCGTTACCTGCTCCTGTGTACTCGCAGCGCTCTGTAAACATTTACCCTTTGGCCGTCTGTTTGCTTTCACTGCAGTGAGGCTGATTTTATCTCACAGGGCGGTGACCCTGGGGCGATAACCTCGGGGGTGTAGAGGTGACCCTGGGGTGATAGCATTGGGGTGGGGGGAGGGGGAGGGTACGGCGGTGTTGTCTGTTGCTATGTAATGTCCATGGGGGTCTAGAACAGATGGGCGATAACTTCAGAGCTGTACTGAGCACCCATCTTTCCCAGAAACTGCTAGATACATGTGTCTCTTCCTAGGAAAGCTGGGTGACGGCCCTCTGGACTGAATGACATTAGTTACTCTGCTTAGTTCTATATTAGTAGTCAGGTGTCTGGGAAAGCTGCATGGGTAACCCAGCTTTCCCTGTTGCAGGTATGTCACTACAGACACTATCTTTGGTGCTTGGC
This sequence comes from Leptodactylus fallax, assembly GCA_947044405.1. Taxonomy (NCBI): domain Eukaryota; kingdom Metazoa; phylum Chordata; class Amphibia; order Anura; family Leptodactylidae; genus Leptodactylus; species Leptodactylus fallax. Next base: position 94,793 of record CAMRHE010001294.1, read on the forward strand.
CTTCGGTCAGAGTCGCCGGGGGCTGTGATGTGGCGGCACGGATAACTCGCCGCGCTCGCCATAAACACCAGATTATTTTTAGGCCGTTTAATTTATAATTTCACACGGAATGAAACTCGAGCCGGAGCGCAGGGAGCGACGCCAAGACTCCGCATAATGGCAGGAAGTGGGGTCCCGGGGGAGGAGGCGGCTCCGCTGCTGTGTGCGGCTGTCACATCTGCAGGTTACGTGCTCCTGGGCACAGCGGCCGCCACATTCTGGGTCCACGCTACCTGCTCAGTCACTTCCCACCATGCCGAACCTTGTCCCCCTCCATAGGTGACCTGAACGCACAGCCGAGCCCTTCCCCCACACAAATGAGGAAGTGGGGACAAGTGTTACACAAGGGTCTGCTCCTGCTGCGTCACGCCGGGGTCTGCTCCTGCTGCGTCACGCCGGGGTCTGCTCCTGCTGTGTTACACAAGGGTCTGCTCCTGCTGTGTTACACAAGGGTCTGCTCCTGCTGCGTCACGTCAGGGTCTGCTCCTGCTGCGTCACGCCGGGGTCTGCTCCTGCTGTGTTACACAAGGGTCTGCTCCTGCTGTGTTACACAAGGATCTGCTCCTGCTGTGTTACACAAGGGTCTGCTCCTGCTGCGTCACGTCAGGGTCTGCTCCTGCTGCGTCACGCCAGGGTCTGCTCCTGCTGTGTTACACTAGGGTCTGCTCCTGCTGCGTCACGCCGGGGTCGGCTCCTGCTGCGTCACGCCGGGGTCTGCTCCTGCTGCGTCACGCCGGGGTCTGCTCCTGCTGCGTCACGCCGGGGTCTGCTCCTGCTGCGTCACGCCGGGGTCGGCTCCTGCTGCGTCACGCCGGGGTCGGCTCCTGCTGCGTCACGCCGGGGTCTGCTCCTGCTGTGTTACTCAAGGGTCTGCTCCTGCTGTGTTACACAAGGGTCTGCTCCTGCTGCGTCACGCCGGGGTCGGCTCCTGCTGCGTCACGCCGGGGTCGGCTCCTGCTGCGTCACGCCGGGGTCGGCTCCTGCTGTGTTTTTGTCAGGTTGGGGGGGCTGTGGATGATGGGGGTGCATTATTATCAGTGGACTCCCTCACCCTGCAGCGTTGCCCCATCTTTTGTCCACAGGCCAGGCAGTGCACAGTGTAATAGAGGTGGAGAGATGAGGGGCCCCCATACTTGCACGTTACTTACTGGCAGCAGTGTGACATCATGGGCCGCCGTCACCTTGTGTCCTCTCTATCCTCAGTGACCCGCCATAATCACCTCAAGGACTTCATGCTGGTGGTGTCCATCGTCATTGGGGTCGGGGGCTGCTGGTTCGCCTACATCCAGAACCGCTACTCCAAGGAGCACATGAAGAAGATGATGAAGGACCTGGAGGGTCTGCACCGGGCCGAGCAAAGTCTGCATGATCTGCAGGAGAGGTGGGTGATGTACTGTGGGGTATCAGGCCCTCCTGATCTGCCAGATGTGCTCTGGGGCCCTCCTATACTGGGGGGTGTAATGTGGGGCCCTCCTATACTGGGGGTGTAATGTGGGGCCCTCCTATACTGGGGGGGGTGTAATGTGGGGCCCTCCTATACTGGGGGGTGTAATGTGGGGCCCTCCTATACTGGGGGTGTAATGTGGGCCCCCCGGTAATGTGGGGCCCTCCCATATTGGGGGTGTAATGTGGGGCCCTCCTATACTGGGGGGTGTAATGTGGGGCCCTCCTATACTGGGGGGTGTAATGTGGGGCCCTCCTATACTGGGGGGTGTAATGTGGGGCCCTCCCTATACTGGGGGGTGTAATGTGGGGCCCTCCTATACTGGGGGGATGGGGGCGGTGTAATGTGGGGCCCTCCTATACTGGGGGGTGTAATGTGGGGCCCTCCTATACTGGGGGTGTAATGTGGGGCCCTCCTATACTGGGGGGTGTAATGTGGGGCCCTCCTATACTGGGGGTGTAATGTGGGGCCCTCCTATACTGGGGGTGTAATGTGGGGCCCTCCTATACTGGGGGGTGTAATGTGGGGCCCTCCTATACTGGGGGGGGTGTAATGTGGGGCCCTCCTATACTGGGGGGTGTAATGTGGGGCCCTCCTATACGGGGTGAGGGGGCCCTCCCATACTGGGGGTGTAATGTGGGGCCCTCCTATACTGGGGGTGTAATGTGGGGCCCTCCTATACTGGGGGGGTGTAATGTGGGGCCCTCCTATACTGGGGGGTGTAATGTGGGGCCCTCCTATACTGGGGGGTGTAATGTGGGGCCCTCCTATACTGGGGGGGTAATGTGGGGCCCTCCTATACTGGGGGGTGTAATGTGGGGCCCTCCTAGGCGGGGGCCCCCTATACTGGGGGGTGTGCTGTGGGGCCCTCCTATACTGGGGGGTGTATGTGGGGCCCTCCTATACTGGGGGTGTAATGTGGGGCCCTCCTATACTGGGGGTGTAATGTGGGGCCCTCCTATACTGGGGGGTGTAATGTGGGGCCCTCCTATACTGGGGGTGTAAGGGGGGTAATGTGGGGCCCTCCTATACTGGGGGTGTAATGTGGGGCCTCCTAATGTGGGGCCCTCCTATATTGGGGGGTGGGTAATGTGGGGCCCTCCTATACTGGGGGGGTGTAATGTGGGGCCCTCCTATACTGGGGGGTGTAATGTGGGGCCCTCCTATACTGGGGGGTGTAATGTGGGGCCCTCCTATACTGGGGGGTGTAATGTGGGGCCCTCCTATACTGGGGGATGTGCTGTGGGGCCCTCCTATACTGGGGGATGTGCTGTGGGGCCCTCCTATACTGGGGGATGTGCTGTGGGGCCCTCCTATATTGGGGGGGGGATGTGGGGCCCTCTGGGGGATGTGGGGCCCTCCTATACTGGGGGGTAATGTGGGGCCCCCTATACTGGGGGTGTAATGTGGGGCCCTCCTATACTGGGGGGTGTAATGTGGGGCCCTCCTATACTGGGGGGGTAATGTGGGGCCCTCCTATATTGGGGGGTGTAATGTGGGGCCCTCCATACTGGGGGGTGTAATGTGGGGCCCCCTATACTGGGGGTGTAATGTGGGGCCCCAAATGTGGGGCCCTCCTATACTGGGGGGTGTAATGTGGGGCCCTCCTATACTGGGGGTGTAATGTGGGGCCCTCCTATACTGGGGGGGTGAATGTGGGCCCTCCGGTAATGTGGGGCCCTCCTATACTGGGGGGTGTAATGTGGGGCCCCCTCTACTGGGGGATGTGCTGTGGGGCCCTCCTATACTGGGGGGTGGCTGTGGGGCCCTCCTATACTGGGGGGATGTGCGGGGGCCGGTGGGGCCCTCCTATACTGGGGGATGGCTGTGGGGCCCTCCTATACTGGGGGGGATGCTGGGGCCCTCCTATACTGGGGGTGTAATGTGGGGCCCTCCTATACTGGGGGGTGTAATGTGGGGCCCTCCTATATTGGGGGGTGTAATGTGGGGCCCTCCTATACTGGGGGGTGTAATGTGGGGCCCTCCTATACTGGGGGGTGTAATGTGGGGCCCTCCTATATGGGGGGTGTAATGTGGGGCCCTCCTATACTGGGGGGTGTAATGTGGGGCCCTCCTATACTGGGGGTGTAATGTGGGGCCCTCCTATACTGGGGGGTGTAATGTGGGGCCCTCCTATACTGGGGGGTGTAATGTGGGGCCCTCCTATACTGGGGGTGTAATGTGGGGCCCTCCTAACTGGGGGGTAATGTGGGGCCCTCCCATACTGGGGGGTGTAATGTGGGGCCCTCCTCGGGGGTGTAATGTGGGGCCCTCCTATACTGGGGGGTGTAATGTGGGGCCCCCTACTGGGGGTGTAATGTGGGGCCCCTCCTATACTGGGGGTGTAATGTGGGGCCCTCCTATACTGGGGGGTGTAATGTGGGGCCCTCCTATATGGGGGAGTGGGGCCCCCCATACGGGGGTGGGGGGTGTAATGTGGGGCCCTCCTATACTGGGGGGTGTAATGTGGGGCCCTCCTATACTGGGGGGTGTAATGTGGGGCCCTCCTATACTGGGGGGTGTAATGTGGGGCCCTCCTATACTGGGGGGTGGGGGTGTAATGTGGGGCCCTCCTATACTGGGGGGGTGTACTGTGGGGCCCTCCTATACTGGGGGGTGTAATGTGGGGCCCTCCATACTGGGGGGGGTGTAATGTGGGGCCCTCCTATACTGGGGGGGGTAATGTGGGGCCCTCCTATACTGGGGGTGTAATGTGGGGCCCTCCTATATTGGGGGTGTAATGTGGGGCCCTCCTATATGGGGGGTGTAATGTGGGGCCCCCATATTGGGGGGATGTGGGGCCCTCCATATTGGGGGGTGTAATGTGGGGCCTCCTATATTGGGGGTGGATGTGGGGCCCTCCTATATTGGGGGGTGTAATGTGGGGCCCTCCTATATTGGGGGGTGTAATGTGGGGCCCTCCTATATTGGGGGGTGTAATGTGGGGCCCTCCTATATTGGGGGTGTAATGTGGGGCCCTCCTATACTGGTGGGTGTAATGTGGGGCCCTCCTATATTGGGGGGTGTAATGTGGGGCCCTCCATACTGGGGGGATGTGCTGTGGGGCCCTCCTATATTGGGGGGTGTAATGTGGGGCCCCTATAGTTACACTCCTCATTGTTGCTGTGTAGTCTCGCCCTAGGTATGAGATTACACTAAACTCCGCTGCATCTGTACAGTCTGTGGGCCCTTAACCCTATAATGTCCTGGCACTGCCCCTCCCCCACACGTATGTTCTATATATGTCACTATATAAATACCATGTGACCCCCCCCCCCAGACCATGAGGCCGGGCTGGGATGTAGCAGAGCTGAGTGTGCGCACTGTGCCCTCATCTGTATATAAGGCACTGGATGTTATAAACAGAGGACGGGCGCCAAGTCTGCTCCCTGGGGCCGCGCTCCTCACCGACGTCCGCGCTTCTATAATTAGATTGTTCTGCGCTCACATCCTCTGTGCGTCCCCGGCCGCCTAGATCGCCAGCTCTTCTGTTTACTCTGTACACTGGGGCATTTCACCAGGGCAGTGACATCCTACAGACGTGAGGGTTGCACCATGGTGTGTCCCCTTTAAGTGATGGTGACTCAGCGGGCACAGGACGTTCTTCCCAGAGCGGTCAGATCTGCGCAGAGTCCTCGCGCCCTCGTCTGAGGAATGTGCCCTGTGTACTAGAGACGAGCGTCCTGCAGTCACAGTGACCCCTACTGGTGATCCGAGCGTGGTGCGGCAGGGCCACACTGGGCAACGCCTGGACAGTGGTGATGTGTGTGCGTCCCTGGCAGGCTGCCGCGGTGCCCTCATGTTTGTGCCGGGTAAACATAACGGGCACCAAAAACTGCACCTTCAGTACTGGGGTGCCCTGGCAGAGAGGTCACCCTGACCCCGCTACCTCCTTCTAATGCCCGTCTGTCTTGTCTCCAGACTTCAGAAGGCGCAGGAGGAGCACCGCACGGTGGAGGTGGAGAAGGTCCACCTGGAGAAGAAGCTGCAGAATGAGATCAGTCTGGCCAAGCAAGAGGCGCAGCGGCTGCGGGAGCTGCGGGAGGGGACGGAGAATGAACTGAGCCGCCAGAAGTTAGCGGAGCAGGAGCTGGAGCAGGTGAGAGCGGGAGCGCTAGTGTCACCCAGGATCAGTCTTATCTATATCACTAGTGCCCCGGACTGTACCACCGTGTCACCCAGGATCAGTCTTATCTATATCACTAGTGCCCTGGACTGTACCACTGTGTCACCCAGGATCAGTCTTATCTATACCACTAGTGCCCTGGACTGTACCAATGTGTCACACAGGATCAGTCTTATCTATATTACTAGTGCCCTGGACTGTACCACCGTGTCACCCAGGATCAGTCTTATCTATACCACTAGTGCCCTGGACTGTACCACAGTGTCACCTAGGATCAGTCTTATCTATATCACTAGTGCCCTGGACTGTACCACCATGTCACCTAGGATCAGTCTTATCTATATCACTAGTGCCCCGGACTGTACCACCATGTCAACCAGGATCAGTCTTATCTATATCACTAGTGCCCTGGACTGTACCACCATGTCACCCAGGATCAGTCTTATCTATATCACTAGTGCCCTGGACTGTACCACCGTGTCACCCAGGATCAGTGTTATCTATATCACTAGTGCCCCGGACTGTACCACCGTGTCACCCAGGATCAGTCTTATCTATATCACTAGTGCCCCGGACTGTACCACCGTGTCACCCAGGATCAGTCTTATCTATATCACTAGTGCCCCGGACTGTACCACCGTGTCACCCAGGATCAGTCTTATCTATATCACTAGTGCCCCGGACTGTACCACCGTGTCACCCAGGATCAGTCTTATCTATATCACTAGTGCCCCGGACTGTACCACCGTGTCACCCAGGATCAGTCTTATCTATATCACTAGTGCCCCGGACTGTACCACCGTGTCACCCAGGATCAGTCTTATCTATATCACTAGTGCCCCGGACTGCTACCACCGTGTCACCTCACCAGGATCAGTCTTATCTATATCACTAGTGCCCCGGACTGTACCACCGTGTCACCCAGGATCAGTCTTATCTATATCACTAGTGCCCCGGACTGTACCACCGTGTCACCCAGGATCAGTCTTATCTATATCACTAGTGCCCCGGACTGTACCACCGTGTCACCTAGGATCAGTCTTATCTATATCACTAGTGCCCCGGACTGTACCACCGTGTCACCTAGGATCAGTCTTATCTATATCACTAGTGCCCCGGACTGTACCACCGTGTCACCCAGGATCAGTCTTATCTATATCACTAGTGCCCCGGACTGTACCACCGTGTCACCCCCAGGATCAGTCTTATCTATATCACTAGTGCCCCGGACTGTACCACCGTGTCACCCAGGATCAGTCTTATCTATATCACTAGTGCCCTGGACTGTACCACCGTGTCACCTAGGATCAGTCTTATCTATATCACTAGTGCCCTGGACTGTACCACCGTGTCACCCAGGATCAGTCTTATCTATATCACTAGTGCCCCGGACTGTACCACCGTGTCACCTAGGATCAGTCTTATCTATATTACTAGTGCCCCGGACTGTACCACCGTGTCACCTAGGATCAGTCTTATCTATATCACTAGTGCCCCGGACTGTACCACCGTGTCACCCAGGATCTGTCTTATCTATATCACTAGTGCCCCGGACTGTACCACCGTGTCACCCAGGATCAGTCTTATCTATATCACTAGTGCCCCGGACTGTACCACCGTGTCACCTAGGATCAGTCTTATCTATATCACTAGTGCCCCGGACTGTACCACCGTGTCACCTAGGATCAGTCTTATCTATATAACTAGTGCCCCGGACTGTACCACCGTGTCACCTAGGATCAGTCTTATCTATATCACTAGTGCCCCGGACTGTACCACCGTGTCACCCAGGATCAGTCTTATCTATATCACTAGTGCCCCGGACTGTACCACCGTGTCACCTAGGATCAGTCTTATCTATATCACTAGTGCCCCGGACTGTACCACCGTGTCACCCAGGATCAGTCTTATCTATATCACTAGTGCCCCGGACTGTACCACCGTGTCACCCAGGATCAGTCTTATCTATATCACTAGTGCCCCGGACTGTACCACTGTGTCACCCAGGATCAGTCTTATCTATATCACTAGTGCCCCGGACTGTACCACCGTGTCACCCAGGATCAGTCTTATCTATATCACTAGTGCCCTGGACTGTACCACCGTGTCACCTAGGATCAGTCTTATCTATATCACTAGTGCCCCGGACTGTACCACCGTGTCACCTAGGATCAGTCTTATCTATATCACTAGTGCCCCGGACTGTACCACCGTGTCACCCAGGATCAGTCTTATCTATATCACTAGTGCCCCGGACTGTACCACCGTGTCACCTAGGATCAGTCTTATCTATATCACTAGTGCCCCGGACTGTACCACCGTGTCACCCAGGATCAGTCTTATCTATATCACTAGTGCCCCCATCTCCAGCCTCATCTTGACTGTTGCCCCGTGGCAGGTTCGGATGGCTCTGAAGAACGCGGAGAAGGAGTTGGAGTCTCACAGTAACTGGTCGGCCCCGGAGTCCCTCCAGAAGTGGCTGCAGCTGACGCACGAGGTGGAGGTCCAGTACTACAACATTAAGAAGCAGAACGCCGAGAAGCAGCTCCTGCTGGCCAAGGAGGGGGTGAGGACCTGGGGGCGCCCCTGGGGTTACCCTCTCCCCGATTCCCCCCACGCCCCATTCACCCTCTCTGGTGTTTCCTTCCAGGCAGAGAAGATTAAGAAGAAGAGGAACACTCTGTTCGGGACCTTCCACGTGGCGCACTCCTCCTCGCTGGACGACGTGGACCATAAGATCCTGTCTGCAAAGTGAGTGTGTGGTGAGGGGCGGCCCCTCATTGTCTGCCACGTGACTGATGTGTGCCCCATTCCCCTCCCCCAGGCAGGCCCTCAGCGAGGTGACGGCGGCGTTACGAGAGCGGCTGCATCGCTGGCAGCAGATTGAGATGCTCTGCGGCTTCCAGATCGTCAACAACCCAGGTCTGCACGTCCTGATGACGTCATTGAACATTGACCCAAGTCTGATGGGCGGAGCCCGGCCTGCACCCACCCACTTCATCATGACCGACGATCTGGACGACCTGGACGAGGAGATCGTGTCTCCAATCAGCATGCAGTGTAAGTGTGCGGGGGAGGGGTGCGGTATGGTCAATGGGGAGGGGTCACGTTCTACCAGAGCTACACCACTGCCTGAGCCATGTGATGCCTGCGGTATGTGATGGCGGAGGTGGTCGTGTAGTCGTGTAGTCGAGGGGGGAGGGGCCCACTCACTCACTGATGATTTCTCTCCCGGTTGAGACAGACGCGGCCTGGCTCATGGGACGCAGGTACAGCGAACGCCCGTCCACCTGCTCCGAGGATTCGGCCCTCTGGAAGTTTTCTGGTTTGGTCCATGTTCTCATATCTCTCACTTTCCTGCTGAGACTGTGCACAGGGGAGCGCCCCCTAGCTGTGGGGGGAGTCAGAGGGTGGGCGGGGCCACCATGATAGGCGATCTAGTGTCCCCTACACACAGTATCACTCCCATCATCCCTGACGCCTGATGACCTGGGCTCGCCCTACTCTCTGCTTACACCCGTCTTCTGAGACTCTAATCCTGTCTGTAGCGCCATAAACTGAGATATGGCGGCATGGTGACTCACCCCACTGCTGTGCATGCTGGGAAGGAATGGGGCACTGTACTGGGGATGACTGACGAAGGAATGGGCGCACTGGGGATACTGAGAAGGAATGGGCGCACTGGGGATACTGGGAAGGAATGGGGCACTGGGGATACTGGGAAGGAATGGGCGCACTGGGGATACTGAGAAGGAATGGGCGCACTGGGGATACTGGGAAGGAGTGGGGCACTGGGGTTACTGAGAAGGAATGGGCGCACTGGGGATACTGGGAAGGAATGGCGCACTGGGGATACTGGGAAGGAATGGGCGCACTGGGGATACTGGGAAGGAATGGGGCACTGGGGATACTGAGAAGGAATGGGCGCACTGGGGATACTGGGAAGGAATGGGCGCACTGGGGATACTGGGAAGGAATGGGCGCACTGGGGATACTGGGAAGGAATGGGGCACTGGGGATACTGGGAAGGAATGGGGCACTGGGGATACTGGGAAGGAATGGGGCACTGGGGATACTGGGAAGGAATGGGGCACTGGGGTTACTGGGAAGGAGTGGGCGCACTGGGGATACTGGGAAGGAATGGGGCACTGGGGATACTGGGAAGGAATGGGGCACTGGGGATACTGAGAAGGAATGGGCGCACTGGGGATACTGGGAAGGAATGGCGCACTGGGGATACTGGGAAGGAATGAGCGCACTGGGGATACTGGGAAGGAATGGGGCACTGGGGATACTGGGAAGGAATGGGGCACTGGGGATACTGGGAAGGAGTGGGGCACTGGGGTTACTGGGAAGGAGTGGGGCACTGGGGATACTGGGAAGGAATGGGGCACTGGGGATACTGGGAAGGAATGGGGCACTGGGGATACTGGGAAGGAATGGGCGCACTGGGGATACTGGGAAGGAATGGGCGCACTGGGGTTACTGGGAAGGAATGGGGCACTGGGGATACTGGGAAGGAATGGGGCACTGGGGATACTGGGAAGGAATGGGGCACTGGAGATACTGGGAAGGAATGGGGCACTGGGGATACTGGGAAGGAATGGGGCACTGGGGATACTGAGAAGGAATGGGGCACTGGGGATACTGGGAAGGAATGGGCGCACTGGGGATACTGGGAAGGAATGGGGCACTGGGGATACTGGGAAGGAATGGGGCACTGGGGATACTGGGAAGGAATGGGGCACTGGGGATACTGGGAAGGAATGGGGCACTGGGGTTACTGGGAAGGAATGGGGCACTGGGGATACTGGGAAGGAATGGGGCACTGGGGATACTGGGAAGGAATGGGGCACTGGGGATACTGGGAAGGAATGGGGCACTGGGGATACTGAGAAGGAATGGGCGCACTGGGGATACTGGGAAGGAATGGGCGCACTGGGGATACTGGGAAGGAATGGGGCACTGGGGATACTGGGAAGGAATGGGCATACTGGGAAGGAATGGGTTACTGGGAAGGAATGGGGCACTGGGGATACTGGGAAGGAATGGGGCACTGGGGTTACTGGGAAGGAGTGGGCGCACTGGGGATACTGGGAAGGAATGGGGCACTGGAGATACTGGGAAGGAATGGGCGCACTGGGGATACTGGGAAGGAATGGGCGCACTGGGGATACTGGGAAGGAATGGGGCACTGGGGATACTGGGAAGGAATGGGCGCACTGGGGATACTGGGAAGGAATGGGGCACTGGGGATACTGGGAAGGAGTGGGGCACTGGGGTTACTGGGAAGGAGTGGGGCACTGGGGATACTGGGAAGGAATGGGCGCACTGGGGATACTGGGAAGGAATGGGGCACTGGGGATACTGGGAAGGAATGGGGCACTGGGGATACTGAGAAGGAATGGGCGCAATGGGGATACTGGGAAGGAATGGGCGCACTGGGGATACTGGGAAGGAATGGGGCACTGGGGTTACTGGGAAGGAGTGGGGCACTGGGGTTACTGGGAAGGAATGGGGCACTGGGGATACTGAGAAGGAATGGGCGCACTGGGGATACTGGGAAGGAATGGGCGCACTGGGGATACTGGGAAGGAATGGGGCACTGGGGATACTGGGAAGGAATGGGGCACTGGGGATACTGGGAAGGAATGGGCATACTGGGAAGGAATGGGGCACTGGGGTTACTGGGAAGGAATGGGGCACTGGGGATACTGGGAAGGAATGGGGCACTGGGGTTACTGGGAAGGAATGGGGCACTGGGGTTACTGGGAAGGAGTGGGCGCACTGGGGATACTGGGAAGGAATGGGGCACTGGAGATACTGGGAAGGAATGGGCGCACTGGGGATACTGGGAAGGAATGGGCGCACTGGGGATACTGGGAAGGAATGGGGCACTGGGGATACTGGGAAGGAATGGGGCACTGGGGATACTGGGAAGGAATGGGCGCACTGGGGATACTGGGAAGGAATGGGGCACTGGGGTTACTGGGAAGAAGTGGGCGCACTGGGGATACTGGGAAGAAGTGGGCGCACTGGGGATACTGGGAAGGAATGGGGCACTGGAGATACTGGGAAGGAATGGGCGCACTGGGGATACTGGGAAGGAATGGGCGCACTGGGGATACTGGGAAGGAATGGGCGCACTGGGGATACTGGGAAGGAATGGGCGCACTGGGGATACTGGGAAGGAATGGGGCACTGGGGATACTGGGAAGGAATGGGGCACTGGGGATACTGGGAAGGAATGGGGCACTGGGGATACTGGGAAGGAATGGGACACTGGGGATACTGAGAAGGAATGGGCGCACTGGGGATACTGGGAAGGAATGGGCGCACTGGGGATACTGGGAAGGAATGGGGCACTGGGGATACTGGGAAGGAATGGGGCACTGGGGATACTGGGAAGGAATGGGCATACTGGGAAGGAATGGGGCACTGGGGTTACTGGGAAGGAATGGGGCACTGGGGATACTGGGAAGGAATGGGGCACTGGGGTTACTGGAAAGGAATGGGGCACTGGGGTTACTGGGAAGGAGTGGGCGCACTGAGGATACTGGGAAGGAATGGGGCACTGGAGATACTGGGAGAATGGGCCACTGGGGATACTGGGAAGGAATGGGCGCACTGGGGATACTGGGAAGGAATGGGGCACTGGGGATACTGGGAAGGAATGGGGCACTGGGGTTACTGGGAAGAAGTGGGCGCACTGGGGATACTGGGAAGAAGTGGGCGCACTGGGGATACTGGGAAGGAATGGGGCACTGGAGATACTGGGAAGGAATGGGGCACTGGAGATACTGGGAAGGAATGGGCGCACTGGGGATACTGGGAAGGAATGGGGCACTGGGGATACTGGGAAGGAATGGGCGCACTGGGGATACTGGGAAGGAATGGGCGCACTGGGGATACTGGGAAGGAATGGGGCACTGGGGATACTGGGAAGGAATGGGGCACTGGGGATACTGGGAAGGAATGGGGCACTGGGGATACTGGGAAGGAATGGGGCACTGGGGATACTGGGAAGGAATGGGGCACTGGGGATACTGGGAAGGAATGGGCGCACTGGGGATACTGGCTAAGTCCGAGTCTCCTTGTGTATACTGGGATATACTGGTAGGTCTGGGTATACTGGAATATACTGGCTAGGTCTGGGTATACTGGGATATACTGGCAGGTCTGGGTATACTGGGATATACTGGTTATATTGGGATATACTGATCAGGTCTGGATATACTGGTCAGGTCTGGGTATACTGGGATATACTGGTTATATTGGGATATACTGATCAGGTCTGGATATACTGGTCAGGTCTGGTTATATTGGGATATACTGGCTAGGTCTGGGTATACTGGGATATACTGGCAGGTCTGGGTATACTGGGATATACTGGCTAGGTCTGGGTATACTGGGATATACTGGCTAGGTCTGGGTATACTGAGATATACTGGCTAGGTCTGGGTATACTGGGATATACTGGCAGGTCTGGGTATACTGGGATATACTGGTAGGTCTGGGTATACTGGGATATACTGGCTAGGTCTGGGTATACTGGGATATACTGGCAGGTCTGGGTATACTGGGATATACTGGCAGGTCTGGGTATACTGGGATATACTGGCAGGTCTGGGTATACTGGGATATACTGGCAGGTCTGGGTATACTGGTTATATTGGGATATACTGGCTAGGTCTGGGTATACTGGGATATACTGGCAGGTCTGGGTATACTGGGATATACTGGTCAGGTCTGGTTATATTGGGATATACTGATCAGGTCTGGATATACTGATCAGGTCTGGATATACTGGTCAGGTCTGGTTATATTGGGATATACTGGCTAGGTCTGGGTATACTGGGATATACTGTCTAAGTCTGGTATACTGGGATATACTGGCAGGTCTGGGAATACTGGTTATACTGGATATACTGGCAGGTCTGGTTATATTGGGATATACTGGTAGGTCTGGTATACTGGGATATACTGGCAGGTCTGGGTATACTGGGATATACTGGTTATATTGGGATATACTGGCTAGGTCTGGTATACTGGGATATACTGGCTAGGTCTGGGTATACTGGTTATATTGGGATATACTGGTAGGTCTGGTATACTGGGATATACTGGCTAGGTCTGGGTATACTGGAATATACTGGCAGGTCTGGGTATACTGGGATATACTGGTAGGTCTGGGTATACTGGTTATATTGGGATATACTGGCTAGGTCTGGGTATACTGGGATATACTGGCAGGTCTGGGTATACTGGGATATACTGGTCAGGTCTGGTTATATTGGGATATACTGATCAGGTCTGGATATACTGATCAGGTCTGGATATACTGGTCAGGTCTGGTTATATTGGGATATACTGGCTAGGTCTGGGTATACTGGGATATACTGTCTAAGTCTGGTATACTGGGATATACTGGCAGGTCTGGGAATACTGGTTATACTGGATATACTGGCAGGTCTGGTTATATTGGGATATACTGGTAGGTCTGGTATACTGGGATATACTGGCAGGTCTGGGTATACTGGGATATACTGGTTATATTGGGATATACTGGCTAGGTCTGGTATACTGGGATATACTGGCTAGGTCTGGGTATACTGGTTATATTGGGATATACTGGTAGGTCTGGTATACTGGGATATACTGGCTAGGTCTGAGAATACTGGTTATACTGGATATACTGGCAGGTCTGGTTATATTGGGATATACTGTATACTGGTCAGGTTGGGGTATACTGGGATATACTGGCTAGGTCTGGGTATACTGGGATATACTGGCTAGGTCTGGTATACTGGGATATACTGGCTAGGTCTGGGTATACTGGGATATACTAGCTAGGTCTGGGTATACTGGGATATACTGGCTAGGTCTGGGTATACTGGGATATACTGGCAGGTCTGGGTATACTGGGATATACTGGCAGGTCTGGTTATACTGGGATATACTGGCAGGTCTGGGTATACTGGGATATACTGGCTAGGTCTGGTATACTGGGATATACTGGTAGGTCTGGTATACTGGGATATACTGGCAGGTCTGGGTATACTGGGATATACTGGTAGGTCTGGGTATACTGGGATATACTGGCAGGTCTGGGTATACTGGGATATACTGGTTATATTGGGATATACTGGCTAGGTCTGGTATACTGGGATATACTGGCTAGGTCTGAGAATACTGGATATACTGGCAGGTCTGGTTATATTGGGATATATACTGGTCAGGTTGGGGTATACTGGGATATACTGGCTAGGTCTGGGTATACTGGTTATATTGGGATATACTGGCTAGGTCTGGGTATACTGGGATATACTGGCTAGGTCTGGGTATACTGGGATATACTGGCTAGGTCTGGTATACTGGGATATACTGGCTAGGTCTGGTATACTGGGATATACTGGCAGGTCTGGGTATACTGGGATATACTGGCAGGTCTGGGTATACTGGGATATACTGGCAGGTCTGGTTATACTGGGATATACTGGCTAGGTCTGGTATACTGGGATATACTGGCAGGTCTGGGTATACTGGGATATACTGGCAGGTCTGGTTATACTGGGATATACTGGCTAGGTCTGGGTATACTGGGATATACTGGCTAGGTCTGGGTATACTGGGATATACTGGCAGGTCTGGGTATACTGGGATATACTGGCTAGGTCTGGTATACTGGGATATACTGGTAGGTCTGGTATACTGGGATATACTGGTAGGTCTGGTATACTGGGATATACTGGCAGGTCTGGGTATACTGGGATATACTGGTAGGTCTGGGTATACTGGGATATACTGGTAGGTCTGGTTATATTGGGATATACTGGCTAGGTCTGGTATATTGGGATATACTGGTAGGTCTGGTATATTGGGATATACTGGTAGGTCTGGTATACTGGGATATACTGGCAGGTCTGTGTATACTGGGATATACTGGTAGGTCTGGGTATACTGGGATATACTGGCAGGTCTGGGTATACTGGGATATACTGGCTAGGTCTGGGTATACTGGGATATACTGGCTAGGTCTGGGTATACTGGGATATACTGGTAGGTCTGGGTATACTGGGATATACTGGCAGGTCTGTGTATACTGGGATTTACTGGCTAAGTCTGGTATACTGGGATATACTGGTAGGTCTGGTTATACTGGGATATACTGGCTAGGTCTGGGTATACTGGGATATACTGGCAGGTTTGGGTATACTGGGATATACTGGCTAGGTCTGGGTATACTGGGATATACTGGCAGGTCTGGGTATACTGGGATATACTGGCTAGGTCTGGGTATACTGGGATATACTGGCTAGGTCTGGGTATACTGGGATATACTGGCAGGTCTGGGTATACTGGGATATACTGGCAGGTCTGGGTATACTGGGATATACTGGCAGGTCTGGGTATACTGGGATATACTGGCTAGGTCTGGTATACTGGGATATACTGGCAGGTCTGGGTATACTGGGATATACTGGTAGGTCTGGTTATATTGGGATATACTGGTAGGTCTGGTATACTGGGATATACTGGTAGGTCTGGTATATTGGGATATACTGGTAGGTCTGGTATACTGGGATATACTGGCTAGGTCTGGGTATACTGGGATATACTGGTAGGTCTGGTATATTGGGATATACTGGCTAGGTCTGGGTATACTGGGATATACTGGCTAGGTCTGGGTATACTGGGATATACTGGCAGGTCTGGGTATACTGGGATATACTGGCAGGTCTGGGTATACTGTGATATACTGGCAGGTCTGGGTATACTGGGATATACTGGCTAGGTCTGGTATACTGGGATATACTGGCAGGTCTGGGTATACTGGGATATACTGGTAGGTCTGGTTATATTGGGATATACTGGTAGGTCTGGTATACTGGGATATACTGGTAGGTCTGGTATATTGGGATATACTGGTAGGTCTGGTATACTGGGATATACTGGCTAGGTCTGGGTATACTGGGATATACTGGTAGGTCTGGTATATTGGGATATACTGGCTAGGTCTGGGTATACTGGGATATACTGGCTAGGTCTATACTGGCAGGTCTGGGTATACTGGGATATACTGGCAGGTCTGGTATACTGGGATATACTGGCAGGTTTGGGTATACTGGGATATACTGGTAGGTCTGGTATACTGGGATATACTGGCTAGGTCTGGTATACTGGGATATACTGGTAGGTCTGGTTATATTGGGAT
Source organism: Leptodactylus fallax (assembly GCA_947044405.1). Lineage (NCBI taxonomy): Eukaryota > Metazoa > Chordata > Amphibia > Anura > Leptodactylidae > Leptodactylus > Leptodactylus fallax. The sequence goes on from CAMRHE010001294.1 coordinate 111,617, forward strand.
ATACTGGTAGGTCTGGTATACTGGGATATACTGGCAGGTCTGTGTATACTGGGATATACTGGCTAAGTCTGGTATACTGGGATATACTGGTAGGTCTGGTTATACTGGGATATACTGGCAGGTCTGGTTATATTGGGATATATACTGGTCAGGTTGGGGTATACTGGGATATACTGGTAGGTCTGGTATACTGGGATATACTGGCAGGTTTGGGTATACTGGGATATACTGGCAGGTCTGGGTATACTGGGATATACTGGCAGGTCTGGTATACTGGGATATACTGGCAGGTCTGGTTATATTGGGATATATACTGGTCAGGTTGGGGTATACTGGGATATACTGGTAGGTCTGGTTATATTGGGATATATACTGGTCAGGTTGGGGTATACTGGGATATACTGGTAGGTCTGGGTATACTGGTTATATTGAGATATACTGGTCAGGTTGGGGTACTCTGCCTCTCGCTCACACTGTGTTGTCTCTTCTCTCCGCAGCGCCCTCTCTCCGTCACCGGCACACGGATTCTCCGCACTCGGCGCTGGGATCGCAGAGGTTGGTAGAAGGTCATGTGATCGGCCTGTCTGAGGCCGGCCCGCCCGTCCCTTACCGGCCCAGCAAAGTGTCCCTGCACCGAATGCGCAGCCTCTCTCACGGACAGTCGTTCAGCTCCGACCATCATCCGCCCGGCTCCTCCAGCTGTACCGGCCCCCCGTCCTACCCCCCCTCCCCCACCCCCACCCGGGCCGCACGCCCTGCCGGTCTATTATCACCACTCCACCACCTACTACCTGCAGATGGACTCTCTGCCCGACCTGCCCCCGCCAGACCTCACCTCCGGGATCCCGTGCCGCTCTCCTAGCGTTGGGTAGAGTTGCATGGACGTGTCTCTGCTGTGACGTGTGCGCTGCCTGCTTACTAACCGCTGCATGGCGTGTCCCCGGTCACTGCAGGGTTAATAAACCCCTCCCACTGTGGTGGCCACTCCCCCTTTACTAACCTCACAAATTCAACCCTAAACACAAGATGAAGCGTGGTCATCCCACGTAACGCTGAATGAGTTAAATAATGCAGTACTCCAGTCACAGCCAAAGCTGCAGTCACAAATCTGTTACATCAGGTTATTACTCCAGTCCCTGCCAGAGCTGCAGTCACAATTCTATGACCTGGAATGTCTTACTGCGTGTACACGCCACCTACCTAAGACGTGCCAGGCTGAGTGTGTTGTGTGCAGGCCTATGCGATGCTGCAGCTCCGGTAGTGACTGCTGTTATATATGCAGTACACAGTGAGGTTGTGCTCCAGCGTCTGAGGGGTTACAGTCAGGTGATCGCACGCGGGGTCCACAATTCACAGCTTGCAGCATTTCTGACATTTTAGTACATAAAAGGCAATGCATTCGGCGGGGAGACAGCGGTGCGGGACGCGAGCGCCTCCAAGGTCACCTGCGCCTCCTTACTAAACATAGGCACAAGTCGCCGGCTCCGGAGATGATTTGCAGTAATTTGTAAAATCTCTCAGGATCTGCCGGATTACCCTGCGAGCAACGAGCGGGGGAAGCTCCGAACCGCAGACACCTGGCGCGGCGCCCACTGTCTGTACATTATATAATGGGGCCGAGGAGCAGCGGCCAAATAATCTCACTGCAGGGGAAGGGGCTGCCTCAGGGGCCCCACTGGGTGGCTGAACGGGAACCGCTAAGATTCAAAACAATTTTCCCACTTAATTTTTTTCACTTCTTTATTTTGGAAATGCTGATTTTGGGGGGGGAATTTCCATTGTTCTCTCTGTCTTTAGGTTACTCTGGCTTTCAGCTCCCACTTGCTCTTAGTACCCCCCCCCCCTCTCTGTCGCTGGCCCCCCCACCCACTTCCATCCCCCCTGCTCTCTGTCGCTCGGTCCCCCCCTACTCTCTGTCGCTCGGTCCCCCCCTGCTCTCTGTCGCTCGGTCCCCCCTGCTCTCTGTCGCTCGGTCCCCCCCTGCTCTCTGTCGCTCGGTCCCCCCTGCTCTCTGTCGCTCGGTCCCCCCCTGCTCTCTGTCGCTCGGTCCCCCCTGCTCTCTGTCGCTCGGTCCCCCCCTGCTCTCTGTCGCTCGGTCCCCCCTGCTCTCTGTCGCTCGGTCCCCCCTGCTCTCTGTCGCTCGGTCCTCCCTGCTCTCTATTAGCCCGCCCCCTCTCTGTCGCTCAGTCCCCCCTGCTCTCTGTCGCTCAGTCCCCCCTGCTCTGTTAGCTCACCCCCTCTCTATCGCTCAGTCCCCTCTGTCGCTCGGTCCCCCCTGCTCTGTTAGCTCACCCCCTCTCTGTCACTCAGTCCCCCCTGATCTCTGTCGCTCGGTCCCCCCTGCTCTCTGTTAGCTCACCCCCTCTCTGTCGCTCAGTCCCCCCTGATCTCTGTCGCTCGGTCCCCCCTGCTCTCTGTTAGCTCACCCCCTCTCTGTCACTCAGTCCCTCCTGCTCTCTGTTAGCTCACCCCCTCTCTGTCGCTCAGTCCCCCCTGCTCTCTGTTGCTCAGTCCCCCTGCTCTCTGTCGCTCGGTCCCCCTGCTCTCTGTCGCTCGGTCCCCCTGCTCTCTGTCGCTCGGTCCCCCTGCTCTCTGTCGCTCGGTCCCCCTGCTCTCTGTCGCTCGGTCCCCTGCTCTCTGTCGCTCGGTCCCCCCTGCCCTCTGTCGCTCAGTCTCCTCTGTCGCTCAGTCCCCCCTGCTCTCTGTCGCTCAGTTCTCCCCTGCTCTCTGTCGCTCAGTTCTCCCCTGCTCTCTGTCGCTCAGTCCCCCCTGCTCTCTGTCGCTCAGTTCTCCCCTGCTCTCTGTCGCTCAGTCCCCCCTGCTCTCTGTCGCTCAGTCCCCCCTGCTCTCTGTCGCTCAGTCCCCCCTGCTCTCTGTCGCTCAGTTCTCCCCTGCTCTCTGTCGCTCGGTCCCCCCCCCTGCTCTCTGTCGCTCGGTCCCCCCTGCTCTCTGTCGCTCGGTCCCCCCTGCTCTCTGTCGCTCGGTCCCCCCTGCTCTCTGTCGCTCGGTCCCCCCTGCTCTCTGTCGCTCGGTCCCCCCTGCTCTCTGTCGCTCGGTCCCCCCCTGCTCTCTGTCGCTCGGTCCCCCCCTGCTCTCTGTCGCTCGGTCCTCTCTGTCGCTCGGTCCTCCCTGCTCTCTATTAGCCCGCCCCCTCTCTGTCGCTCAGTCCCCCCTGCTCTCTGTCGCTCAGTCCCCCCTGCTCTCTGTCGCTCAGTCCCCCCTGCTCTGTTAGCTCACCCCCCTCTCTATCGCTCAGTCCCCCCCCTGATCTCTGTCGCTCGGTCCCCCCTGCTCTCTGTTAGCTCACCCCCTCTCTGTCACTCAGTCCCCCTTGCTCTCTGTTAGCTCACCCCCTCTCTGTCGCTCAGTCCCCCCTGCTCTCTGTTGCTCGGTCCCCCTGCTCTCTGTCGCTCGGTCCCCCCTGCTCTCTGTCGCTCGGTCCCCCCTGCTCTCTGTCGCTCGGTCCCCCCTGCTCTCTGTCGCTCGGTCCCCCCTGCTCTCTGTCGCTCGGTCCCCCCTGCTCTCTGTCGCTCGGTTCCCCCCTGCTCTCTGTCGCTCGGTTCTCCCCTGCTCTCTGTCGCTCGGTCCCCTGCTCTCTGTCGCTCGGTCCCCCCTGCCCTCTGTCGCTCAGTCTCCTCTGTCGCTCAGTCCCCCCTGCTCTCTGTCGCTCAGTTCTCCCCTGCTCTCTGTCGCTCAGTCCCCCCTGCTCTCTGTCGCTCAGTCCCCCCTGCTCTCTGTCGCTCAGTCCCCCCTGCTCTCTGTCGCTCAGTCCCCCCTGCTCTCTGTCGCTCAGTTCTCCCCTGCTCTCTGTCGCTCAGTCCCCCCTGCTCTCTGTCGCTCAGTTCTCCCCTGCTCTCTGTCGCTCAGTCTCCCCTGCTCTGTCGCTCAGTTCTCCCCTGCTCTCTGTCGCTCAGTCCCCCCTGCTCTGTCGCTCAGTCTCCTCTGTCGCTCAGTCCCCCCTGCTCTCTGTCGCTCAGTTCTCCCCTGCTGTCTGTCGCTCGGTCTCCTGCTCTCTGTCGCTCGGTCCCCCCTGCCCTCTGTCGCTCGGTCTCCTCTGTCGCTCAGTCCCCCCTGCTCTCTGTCGCTCAGTCCCCCCTGCTCTCTGTTAGCTCACCCCCTCTCTGTCACTCAGTCCCCCCTGCTCTCTGTCGCTCGGTCCCCCCTGCCCTCTGTCGCTCAGTCTCCTCTGTCGCTCAGTCCCCCCTGCTCTCTGTCGCTCAGTCCCCCCTGCTCTCTGTTAGCTCACCCCCTCTCTGTCACTCAGTCCCCCCTGCTCTCTGTTAGCTCACCCCCTCTCTGTCGCTCAGTCCCCCCTGCTCTCTGTTGCTTGGTCCCCCTGCTCTCTGTCGCTCGGTCCCCCTGCTCTCTGTCGCTCGGTCCCCCTGCTCTCTGTCGCTCGGTCCCCCTGCTCTCTGTCGCTCGGTCCCCCCTGCTCTCTGTCGCTCGGTCTCCCCTGCTCTCTGTCGCTCAGTCCCCCCTGCTCTCTGTCGCTCAGTACCCCCTGCTCTCTGTCGCTCAGTTCTCCCCTGCTCTCTGTCGCTCAGTCCCCCCTGCTCTCTGTCGCTCAGTTCTCCCCTGCTCTCTGTCGCTCAGTCTCCTCTGTCGCTCAGTCCCCCCTGCTCTCTGTCGCTCAGTTCTCCCCTGCTCTCTGTCGCTCAGTCTCCTCTGTCGCTCAGTCCCCCCTGCTCTGTCGCTCAGTTCTCCCCTGCTCTCTGTCGCTCAGTCCCCCCTGCTCTGTCGCTCAGTCTCCTCTGTCGCTCAGTCCCCCCTGCTCTCTGTCGCTCAGTCCCCCCTGCTCTCTGTCGCTCAGTCCCCCCTGCTCTCTGTCGCTCAGTTCTCCCCTGCTCTCTGTCGCTCAGTCCCCCCTGCTCTCTGTCGCTCAGTCCCCCCTGCTCTCTGTCGCTCAGTCCCCCCTGCTCTCTGTCGCTCAGTCCCCCCTGCTCTCTGTCGCTCAGTCTCCCCTGCTCTCTGTCGCTCAGTCTCCCCTGCTCTCTGTCGCTCAGTTCTCCCCTGCTCTCTGTCGCTCGGTCCCCCCCTGCTCTCTGTCGCTCAGTCTCCTCTGTCGCTCAGTTCTCCCCTGCTCTCTGTCGCTCGGTCCCCCCTGCCCTCTGTCGCTCAGTCTCCTCTGTCGCTCAGTCCCCCCTGCTCTCTGTCGCTCAGTCCCCCCTGCTCTCTGTTAGCTCACCCCCTCTCTGTCACTCAGTCCCCCCTGCTCTCTGTCGCTCGGTCCCCCCTGCCCTCTGTCGCTCAGTCTCCTCTGTCGCTCAGTCCCCCCTGCTCTCTGTCGCTCAGTCCCCCCTGCTCTCTGTTAGCTCACCCCCTCTCTGTCACTCAGTCCCCCCTGCTCTCTGTTAGCTCACCCCCTCTCTGTCGCTCAGTCCCCCCTGCTCTCTGTTGCTTGGTCCCCCTGCTCTCTGTCGCTCGGTCCCCCTGCTCTCTGTCGCTCGGTCCCCCTGCTCTCTGTCGCTCGGTCCCCCCTGCTCTCTGTCGCTCGGTCCCCCTGCTCTCTGTCGCTCGGTCCCCCTGCTCTCTGTCGCTCGGTCCCCCCTGCTCTCTGTCGCTCGGTCCCCCCTGCTCTCTGTCGCTCGGTCCCCCCTGCTCTCTGTCGCTCGGTCCCCCCTGCTCTCTGTCGCTCGGTCCCCCCTGCCCTCTGTCGCTCAGTCTCCTCTGTCGCTCAGTCCCCCCTGCTCTCTGTCGCTCAGTTCTCCCCTGCTCTCTGTCGCTCAGTCCCCCCTGCTCTCTGTCGCTCAGTCCCCCCTGCTCTCTGTCGCTCAGTCCCCCCTGCTCTCTGTCGCTCAGTCCCCCCTGCTCTCTGTCGCTCAGTCCCCCCTGCTCTCTGTCGCTCAGTCCCCCCTGCTCTCTGTCGCTCAGTACCCCCTGCTCTCTGTCGCTCAGTTCTCCCCTGCTCTCTGTCGCTCAGTCCCCCCTGCTCTCTGTCGCTCAGTTCTCCCCTGCTCTCTGTCGCTCAGTTCTCCCCTGCTCTCTGTCGCTCAGTCTCCTCTGTCGCTCAGTCCCCCCTGCTCTCTGTCGCTCAGTTCTCCCCTGCTCTCTGTCGCTCAGTCTCCTCTGTCGCTCAGTCCCCCCTGCTCTGTCGCTCAGTTCTCCCCTGCTCTCTGTCGCTCAGTCCCCCCTGCTCTGTGCTCGCCCTCTGTCGCTCAGTCCCCCCTGCTCTCTCTCCCCCCTGCCTCGTCGCTCAGTCCCCCTGCTCTCTGTCACTCAGTTCTCCCCTGCTCTCTGTCGCTCAGTCCCCCCTGCTCTCTGTCGCTCAGTCCCCCCTGCTCTCTGTCGCTCAGTCCCCCCTGCTCTCTGTCGCTCAGTCCCCCCTGCTCTCTGTCGCTCAGTCTCCCCTGCCCTGCAGTCTCCCCGTCTCTGTCGCTCAGTCTCCCCTGCTCTCTGTCGCTCAGTCTCCCCTGCTCTCTGTCGCTCAGTTCTCCCCTGCTCTCTGTCGCTCGGTCCCCCCCTGCTCTCTGTCGCTCAGTCTCCTCTGTCGCTCAGTTCTCCCCTGCTCTCTGTCGCTCGGTCCCCCCTGCTCTCTGTCGCTCAGTCTCCTCTGTCGCTCAGTTCTCCCCTGCTCTCTGTCGCTCGGTCCCCCCCTGCTCTCTGTCGCTCGGTCCCCCCTGCTCTCTGTCGCTCGGTCCCCCCTGCTCTCTGTCGCTCGGTCCCCCCTGCACTCTGTCGCTCGGTCCCCCCTGCTCTATGTCCCTCGGTCCCCTGCTCTCTGTCGCTCGGTCCCCTGCTCTCTGTCGCTCGGTCCCCTGCTCTCTGTCACTCGGTCCCCCCTGCCCTCTGTCGCTCAGTCCCCTCTGTCGCTCAGTCCCCCCTGCTCTCTGTCGCTCAGTCCCCCCTGCACTCTGTCGCTCAGTTCTCCCCTGCTCTCTGTCGCTCAGTCCCCCCTGCTCTCTGTCGCTCAGTTCTCCCCTGCTCTCTGTCGCTCAGTCCCCCCTGCTCTCTGTCGCTCAGTCCCCCCTGCCCTCTGTCGCTCAGTCCCCCCTGCCCTCTGTCGCTCAGTCCCCCCTGCTCTCTGTCGCTCAGTCCCCCCTGCTCTCTGTCGCTCAGTGTCCTCTGTCGCTCAGTCCCCCCTGCTCTCTGTCGCTCAGTCCCCCCTGCTCTCTGTCGCTCAGTCTCCTCTGTCGCTCAGTCCCCCCTGCTCTCTGTCGCTCAGTCCCCCCTGCTCTCTGTCGCTCAGTCCCCCCTGCTCTCTGTCGCTCAGTCCCCCCTGCTCTCTGTCGCTCAGTCCCCCCTGCTCTCTGTCGCTCAGTGTCCTCTGTCGCTCAGTCCCCTCTGCTCTCTGTCGCTCAGTTCTCCCTGCTCTCTGTCGCTCAGTCCCCCCTGCTCTCTGTCGCTCAGTCCCCCCTGCTCTCTGTCGCTCAGTGTCCTCTGTCGCTCAGTCCCCCCTGCTCTCTGTCGCTCAGTCTCTGTCGCTCAGTCCCCCCTGCTCTCTGTCGCTCAGTCTCTGTCGCTCAGTCCCCCCTGCTCTCTGTCGCTCAGTCCCCCCTGCTCTCTGTCGCTCAGTCCCCCCTGCTCTCTGTCGCTCAGTGTCCTCTGTCGCTCAGTCCCCTCTGCTCTCTGTCGCTCAGTTCTCCCTGCTCTCTGTCGCTCAGTCCCCCCTGCTCTCTGTCGCTCAGTCCCCCCTGCTCTCTGTCGCTCAGTGTCCTCTGTCGCTCAGTCCCCCCTGCTCTCTGTCGCTCAGTCTCTGTCGCTCAGTTCTCCCCCTGCTCTCTGTCGCTCTGTCCCCCCTGCTCTCTGTCGCTCAGTTCCCCCCTGCTCTGTCGCTCAGTTCTCCCCTGCTCTCTGTCGCTCAGTACTCCCCTGCTCTGTCGCTCAGCTGGTCTCCCCTGCTCTCTGTCGCTCAGTCCCCCCTGCTCTCTGTCGCTCAGTTCTCCCCTGCTCTGTCGCTCAGTTCTCCCCTGCTCTCTGTCGCTCAGTACCCCCTGCTCTGTCGCTCAGTTCTCCCCTGCTCTCTGTCGCTCAGTCTCCTCTGTCGCTCAGTCCCCCCTGCTCTCTGTCGCTCAGTCTCCTCTGTCGCTCAGTCCCCCCTGCTCTCTGTCACTCAGTCCCCCCTGCTCTCTGTCGCTCAGTCTCCTCTGTCGCTCAGTTCTCCCCTGCTCTCTGTCGCTCAGTTCTCCCCTGCTCTCTGTCGCTCAGTCCCCCCTGCTCTCTGTCGCTCAGTTCCCCCCTGCTCTCTGTCGCTCAGTCCCCCCTGCTCTCTGTCGCTCAGTCCCCCCTGCCCTGTCGCTCAGCCCCCCTGCTCTCTGTCGCTCAGTCCCCCCTGCTCTCTGTCGCTCAGTCTCCTCTGTCGCTCAGTCCCCCCTGCTCTCTGTCGCTCAGTTCCCCCCTGCTCTCTGTCGCTCAGTTCTCCCCTGCTCTCTGTCGCTCAGTCCCCCCTGCTCTCTGTCGCTCAGCCCCACCCCCCCTCTCTGTTGCTCGGTCCCCCGCTCTCTGTCGCTTGGTCCCCCCTTCTTTTGGCTCCTTGGTCCTTCCCGCTCTCGGCCTCTCTCTTCTGTTACTTGTCTTTTATCACATCGTCTTCCTTGCTATATTTTGGCTTTGTGGTCTCTTACAGACGCTGGGCATACATAACTTATTATATGCAGTGTATACTGACATGACTGGTCTTGCCGTGTCGTCCTCGTCCGGTGTATACAGCTCTCCTGCTCCATTATCTAATGGTTTCTCCTCTCCTTGTTTCTTAGGGATCTGAGTCGCTCAGATTCTGATTCATCCATCCCATATCTGGGTGATCCTCGACTCAGCAAGATCCCCAGTGCCAAGTCCTCCATATGTCAGCGAGCCTTGGAAGAGCTGCCGTCCAGTAGCCAGACCCCCAATGGCGGAAACCGCCAGCTGGAATTGTCCAGTACTGGGGGGGCCCTTCAGGGACTGTCCGACAGCCCCGGACTGGAGAAGAAGCTTGGCGAGAAGTCGGGCAGCTTAGGAGAGATCAGCATGGTCGGGACGGGACAGCACCATTCCGACTCTTCCCGATCCCACAGCCCGAGCTCCACGGAAGCCGACACCCCATCCCCCGGCACAGAGTCCAAGCACAACCACTCCAAAAGCACAAGGATCCCCCAGCTGGCCTCAAAGAAGAACCCCGGAGATGAGGACAGCGGGTCCACAGGGGAGGACAACGACCCCAATTGTGGCAAGAAGAAGCTGACGCTCAATATCTTTAAGAAGCCAAAGAAATAAGCGGACCCTTTCTATCGTCCTCCGAGAGCGAAGGAACATGGCGGGTGCAGAGAGGAGCGGCTGTCACCCTCTATTAGACGCAACCATATGCAGAACCCTTGGAGAGGAGGCTGCGAGGTGGGAGCCAGGACCGGACGCTTCTCCCATATTCAACCCCCCGGAGCATACCTTGCACGTACAATCAGTGATGGGGGGGCCGGGGGTGCAGGCTGTTCATCCTCGTGTTTATTTCGGGGCTGCTGGCTGATCACACTTTTCCCCCCACTTCGCCCCTCCCCCAGTTACGGGCCTCTCCCCGCTTTGCTATGCATGGCTTTTGGGAATCTTTCCTCCCTTTGCCACTGAAAAATAACGATAAACCCCTGTCGAGGGCATTGATAGATTTTTACTTGGGACGGGACGTGGGTCGTTGAGCTTTATTTTGTGGGGGATGTTTGTATGACGTTTTTCTGTATTCTTTGCTTCAGATGGGCATGCCTAGAAAACACAAAACGCAATAAAAAAAAAAAAAAAAGAAGAAAATTCTATTTATTAACTTCTGTGGTTGTATCTTCTTCTGGGGCCGCACCGTGCGGGGGGGGAGGAGGAGGAGGAGGAGGGTGAGGAGGAGGAGAAGAAGGAGAGTGAGGAGGAGGGTGAGGAGGAGGAGCAGGAGGAGGGTGAGGAGGAGGAGGAGGGTGAGGAGGAGGAGGAGGAGGAGGAGGAGGAGAGGAGAAGGAGGAGGAGGAGGAGGGTGAGGAGGAGGAGCAGGAGGAGAGTGAGGAGGAGGGGGAGGAGGAGGAGCAGGAGGAGGGGTGAGGAGGAGGAGAGGAGGAGGAGAGGAGGAGCGTGAGGAGGAGGAGAAGAAGAAGAAGAGGTGAGGAGGAGGAGGAGAAGAAGAAGAGTGAGGAGGAGGAGGAGGGTGAGGAGGAGGAGGAGGAGGAGGAGGGGGAGGAGGAGGAGAGTGAGGAGGAGGAGGAGGAGGAGAGTGAGGAGGAGGAGCAGGAGGGAGGAGGAGGAGGAGGGTGAGGAGGAGGAGAGTGAGGAGGAGGAGCAGGAGGAGGAGGAGGAGGAGGAGGAGGGTGAGGAGGAGGAGCAGGAGGAGGAGGAGGAGGAGGAGGGTGAGGAGGAGGAGCAGGAGGAGGGTGAGGAGGAGGAGAAGAAGAAGAGTGAGGAGGAGCAGGAGGAGGAGAAGAAGAAGAGTGAGGAGGAGGAGCAGGAGGAGGGTGAGGAGGAGGAGAAGGAGAGTGAGGAGGAGAGGAGAGGAGGAGGAGCAGGAGGAGGAGGGTGAGGAGGAGGAGAAGAAGGAGGGTGAGGAGGAGAAGGAGGAGGGTGAGGAGCAGGAGGAGCGTGAGGAGGAGGGTGAGGAGCAGTAGGAGGGTGAGGAGCAGGAGGAGGAGGAGGAGGGTCCGTCCTATAGGGTTGTCACAATGCAAAACCTTATATCTCTACTAAACACAATTGCATCACCAGTCTCCTATACATGGCAACTGGAGATGGGCGAACCAATTCGTTACAAGCCCGATTCAGCCCAAATATTACAAATTGTTTGGTTTTTAACAAAACCGAATACTTTGTGATTCGTCCTGGGCGAACTAAAATGGCTGAGAGACTCCTGTGTTATCCTCCTCATCACTGCATGATCCAAAGCAATAGCTACAATGTCTACTGGAAAACAGCAACGGTGCAATAGGACTACAGAATAGCAGGAGGAGGAGAAGTGGAGCAAAGTTTAGTCAGGTTTAATCAATTACAGGCAGGTAAATCATAGGAGTGGGGAGAGGGAGAATTTCTGCTCTGTGCTGTCAGCCTGTGGCTGCTGCTGTTTGCACAGACACTGAATCTTATCCTTTTTTGGAATATGGTATCAGATTGATCTGTTTTTACTGACAGTCAGTCCTGTTAATGAAAAATCTTTTGAGGTTTTTTGGGGGGCAATAGTTTTTTTTTTTTTTTGTTTGTTTTTCTTTAGCAGTAGCAGGAAAAACATGGATTCAGCTGGCTGAAACACAGTTTTACATTTGTCTCAGGCAGGGGGTGTGTATATTAAGAAGCAGTCTGCCCCCTCCCCCAGTTCTTCCAGAAAAGCCCAAGTGAGCATAATATAGGAGGTCCAGGAACATTGGACTCTATATACAGGGCAAATCCATGCAACCAAGCAGATAAAACATAAAAAAATAGCAATCTGTAAAGCTGCTGCTGTCTATAAATATCTCATCTGTAACCACACAAGCAGCCAGAAGTAGATACAAGTACACAGAAGGCTTTTCTGAAATTTGCAGACTCTTCAGGTTTTTGCACAGAGTAACAGTTTGCAGACATGGCTGTGAGGAGAATCAACCCCTCCCCTTTCTAGTCACTGTTTGGGGAGAGATACAGACCGTCACCTACACTCCATGAGATAACTAAGATGGAATGGAATGTATCTAGGGACGGACTTCCTTGTTAACAAAAGCGTGAACTGCAAACTAGCTAGAAGGGACATTTAGGCTGAAGCCTCACGTTGCGGAAAAGCAGCTTTTTTTTTTGTTTTGTTTTTTTGACCCAAAGTCAGAAGTGGACTGAGCAGAGGGTAGAAGTATAATAACTTCCTATACATTTCCCAATCCTTTTGAGCCACTCCTAGGTTTGGCTCAAAAAACCACAGCAAAATCTACAACAAAAGAAGCTGCGTTTCTGCAACGTGGGGCCTCGGCCTCAGAGAGGTTTTTCAGGAAGAAAGTAGCCACATTTTTAATTAAAGTGCCTTACATTTTGGTCCAGAATCACATGTTCTATGAGGGGGTCAGCAACCTTCGGCACTCCAGCTGCTGTGAAACTACAACTCCCAACATGCTCCATTCACTTCCATGGGAGTTCCAAGAACATCAGAGCAAGTATGCATGCTGGGAGTTGTAGTTTTACAACAGCTGGAGTGCCGAAGGTTGCCTACCCCTGTGAAATGAGGCCAATTGTTTGAAAAGTTAGTGACCCTATAACTAGTACATACAAAATGCGACCACAAGCTGCCTGACGCAATGTCTTGTAGTCTAATACTGACCTGGTGACCATTTCAAGGGTAACTCTAATTTAATTTACTAATTTTCTTCAACTAGAGTTTCTTGTTAAAAACAAAATAATAATAAAAATAGTAATAAAGTGACTGGAGAAAGATGACAGGAGACAGGCAAGTAGGAGGAGTAAACACATTACTGTTGCGGCATCCATCAGTGCAAGCACTAATGGTAACAATTAAAATGTGGATGGGAACAGCAACACTACATCTGGTCTTGACAACCCCGCCAGTAGCCGTAGTATTGTCATACTTCCTGAGAATAAAGATTTTTTATTTTTTTTTTTTGTAAAGTAGTGAACCACAAATACTGAGTGAGGATTCTGTGTGTTCCTCCTCAACTGTCAGCCACGTCTTCTCCTTTATCTTTTCTGACATAGATCCCATACTCTAGTAGCCATATGGCTTCTGCTCAGAGATATTACTCATAGTCCAAGACTTCCTCTTCCTCCTCTGTTTGATGGGAAGTGACAGAGGTGGAAGACCTGAGTGTTGGTCATGGTAGTAGTGACAGGGGTTGTGCTGCTGGTGGTAGTGCTGGTAGGGGCACTAGGGGGGGTATTGTGAGGGTGTACAGGAAGAGGCCATGATGAGTCAGAAAAAAAGTGCCGCCAGTCATCCGCCTGGTCTGTAAGTTTAACGCCCACCTGGCCAAGTTACTGGTGATGCAGTCGCTGCCGTGTCACTTAGCGGAATCCATTGCGTTTCGTCAGCTGATGGCAGCGCACCACCTCCATGGAGATTACCTGGCCACCACTATTACGCTAGGAAAGTTGTCTCTGCTGTAAATGTCCATGTGGGCAAAGGTGCACGCCCCACTCAATAGGTGAAGCATAAATCATAGGCAGGGGCAATATATTAGCTGTCAATGTTTTGAGCATCAGAGACCACAGTCTAGAAACACAGCAAGTCTCGGGGCTTTCTAGTCCTAAGACCACCTCACGGGCACAGGGCAGGCACAGCTTCATCACCAGGCAGGACCCCTCCATTACCTACACACTGGAACATTTCCCACCCCCATCTTCCCCAGGACAAGCCATTGCTTACACTGCCCCCTCATGTCATGGCTGTAAGGTGCAGTGCACATTGAGTGTCAGTTTGAGCAGCAGAATATGATGAATGATACCGTGTTTCTCCAAAAAAAAAGAGCTAGGGCTTATTTTCGGGGGTGGGTCTTAGTTTTTTCCCATGAACGACAGTGACACATTTGATCACTTTTCATTTCAATTTTTATCAGAGGCGAAAAAACGTCAGTTCGGCACTTTTGATTTTTTTTTTTCCTGCTACAACGTTCACTATACAGGAAAAATATTTTTATAAGTTTGTAGACCGGGCATTTTCGGACACAGTGATATGTAATGTGTATGTGTTTTACGTGTGTTCTAGTGAAAGTGGGGGGGGACATGGTTTTTGGTTTTTATTTATACTATTAGGGGGCTTGAACCTTGAATCGTCTCATAGACTAAAACACAACTGTATTGCACTATGGGAGAGTCTCTACATTACTGTTGAGGCTGGTCATAGACCGGGTAGTGGAGACCGGGTACAGTAGTTATGGTAGCTGCTCTGCAGCAGAGCGGCCGCCATCTTTAAGGACCTGCCGTCTGCCGTAATCTGTCGGAAAGGGGTTAAATGAGCTAGGGCTTAACACGGTAACTGCATGCAACAAACCAGAGGACCAATGGAGAGGAAGAAAGGGAACAACGTCTACCTCATGAGCGCTTTTGGGAGATATTCTAGCTTTTTCAGCTGACAATGCGACAAAAATTTATCTTGAAATTCTGTAAATTGCTTTCCACATCTGCTCCCATAAAGGGATAGCCAGCAGGATCATCCAGGTTCTTTTCTGCTTCCCAAGTGGTGGTATTTTTTTTGTTGTCTTGAAATTCTGTAATTGTCACTCACTGGTGCCGCATCTGCTCCCATACAGGGAGAATTTTTGGTGGCTTTTTTTTCTCTCTTTTAAAAAGCCACTTTTTCGTCACCAAGCTCACAGCCATAACCATTTCTCCAAAATGATAAGCCCGTAGCACTTAAGTCCCCAAAATGGTCTGCTTATTGCAATATAACCATCACATGTGTATAAAAACCCAAATGGGCAAGTATTTTTTCCCAAAAAAGGGCAATTTTAGAGCGTTATAATACATAGTGTATGACACTGTCAGGGCTCCTAGGACTATATATCTATAAACATAGTGTATGACACTGCCAGGGCTCCTAGGACTATATATCTATAATACATAGTGTATGACACTGTCAGGACTATAACAAAACAAGGACACGTCAGGCTCCTAGGACTATATATCTATAAAACAGGAGCCCTGGACAGTGTCATAAACAGGGCCCTGCATGTCATACGCTATAGATATATAGTCCTAGGAGCCCTGACAGGCAACGAGATATATAGTCCTAGGAGCCCTGACAGTGTCATACGCTATGTATTATAGTATCCATATATAGTCCTAGGAGTCCCCTGACAGTGTCATACGCTATGTATTATAGCTATATAGTCCTAGGAGCCCTGACAGTATCATACACTATGTATTATAGATATATAGTCCTAGGAGCCCTGACAGTGTCATACACTATGTATTATAGATACAGTATATAGTCCTAGGAGCCCTGACAGTGTCATACACTATGTATTATAGATATATAGTCCTAGGAGCCCTGACAGTGTCATACGCTATGTATTATAGATATATAGTCCTAGGAGCCCTGACAGTGTCATACGCTATGTATTATAGATATATAGTCCTAGGAGCCCTGACAGTGTCATACGCTATTTTATAGCTATATAGTCCTAGGAGCCCTGACAGTATCATACACTATGTATTATAGATATATAGTCCTAGGAGCCCTGACAGTGTCATACACTATGTATTATAGATACAGTATATAGTCCTAGGAGCCCTGACAGTGTCATACACTATGTATTATAGATATATAGTCCTAGGAGCCCTGACAGTGTCATACACTATGTATTATAGATATATAGTCCTAGGAGCCCTGACAGTGTCATACACTATGTATTATAGATATACAGTACTAGGAGCCCTGACAGTGTCAGGGGGGCAACCATAGAGCCCAAAGCCACCACTACCGGCCCCTGTGAGTGCTGAAGCTTTCACTGACAGGATGGATGAGCTGTGCCTGTAGTACTAAAATGTCACAGATGGGGGTGCTCTCACCTCTGCTACATCATTAGTCTTCTATGTAACTTTTTTTTTTTTTCATACAAAAATTTTAATCCCTTTTTGTGATCAGGTTTATAAAATCTCACACATTCAAGTATACGAGTTCAGTGACCCCAAATCTAAGAGATCCACATCCTCCTCCCCCATGATGGAGACAATAACGCTCCTCCAGGCCGGGGCCCAACACTGCGACAGTTCTGAGTACATCACAGTGACGCACATTAAGGCACCCTGGTCTGACCCAAACGCGATGTGAACCTCTCCAGCCGGGCCGTGAACTGATGAAATGATGGCTGTGAATCCTGTCGGCCCATAACATCAGGGCACGGGTACAGGCATCAGCCCAGGAAAACTCGGCTGCCATGTTGGCGTAGTCTTGTTGTTACTTTGTAACCTGTGTCTTATATAGAGACAAGTCCCTTGTACAACAAGGAGTTTCTAAGGTCCAGATTTGTCTCCACCGCTGGTTGTGAAGACACCAAACCCGTCAGATGTAGATCAGCCCTGACCCACCAGGTCCACCATATCAGCTAAGATGGAGGCTGGGACCATCATTCCAGGGCATGTGCAGAGGATCTAATGTGCAGGATACCCTGTAACACCTCCTGGCACAGAAGAGATGAGAGGTACCCAGGGAGCATCCAGCCCATATTGGCAGAATTATTAGTATCAGGTAGATGAGAAATGAGGTATTTATAGAGGTCGCCAGCTTAGAGTCCCCCGAGCCTCACACCTCACTGCTGCCCCCACTCTGCCAGACCAGGTCACTGAAGTCTTGGGTGGTCAAGTTCACAGTGTAGGGAACATCGATGATTTCATTGGAGGGATCGCGCTGCTCGCTGGACGTGCGCCAAGAGTTCAATGGCCGAAGAGAGTTCTTAAATCTCTGAAAAACAAGAGAGAGACATGCTGACACTTGGGGGAAGGGGAAAGTGACGGATTGACCCTCGGGGAGGGGGGGAGATATTGGGGATGGGAGTCAGGGAGAGCAACAAACCGACCCTCGGCG
This sequence comes from Leptodactylus fallax, assembly GCA_947044405.1. Classification (NCBI taxonomy): domain Eukaryota; kingdom Metazoa; phylum Chordata; class Amphibia; order Anura; family Leptodactylidae; genus Leptodactylus; species Leptodactylus fallax. The sequence goes on from CAMRHE010001294.1 coordinate 128,046, forward strand.
AGGGGTGTACAGGACAGGGAAGGGCCGACGCTCGGCGAGGGGTGTGCAGGACAGGGACGGGCCGACCCTCGGGGAGGGGTGTGCAGGACAGGGACGGGCCGACCCTCGGCGAGGGTGTGCAGGACAGGGACGGGCCGACCCTCGGCGAGGGGTGTGCAGGACAGGGACGGGCCGACCCTCGGGGAGGGGGTGTACAGGACAGGGACGGGCCGACCCTCGGGGAGGGGGTGTGCAGGACAGGGACGGGCCGACCCTTGGGGTACCGTACTGATAAGCGACGGCATTCTCGGCACAGTTTACCACCATATGCACTTACGTCTACCAGTGTCCCGGGCTGCTGGAAGATGGCGACTCCAGCCCAAATGGGAATCTGCAGGCAGCACAAGGTCCCCATACACACCCCCAGAGCCTTGCCCCAGCGGGGGGGCTCGTAGCGGCCGTAGCGGAGCGGAGTGTTGTACATTTCCATGAAGATGTAGAACAGAATAAACTGCAAAGATGGAAAACAAAAGGAACGAAGGACGTGAGATTGACCCGGCACAGAGACTGCCTGCTGCAGTATTCACATATGACCACTAGAGGGCACAGCAGGCAGTGAGGTAACCAGCAGAGGGCAGCACAAGCCTATACTCATATTACAATAAAAGCCCAGCCCTGTATACACAGCAAGTAAAGCAACAAATATACAGAGGAGAGAACATGTACAGAGAGGGGTAAATGTTATATACAGAGAGGTGAGAACGTATACAGAGAGGGGTAAATGTTATATACAGGGCACAGAGGAGAGAACGTATACAGAGAGGGGTAAATGTTATATACAGGCCACAGAGGTGACGTTATATACAGAGCACAGAGGTGACGTTATATACAGAGCACAGAGGTGACGTTATATACAGAGCACAGAGGTGACGTTATATACAGGCCACAGAGGTGACGTTATATACAGAGCACAGAGGTGACGTTATATACAGAGCACAGAGGTGACGTTATATACAGAGCACAGAGGTGACGTTATATACAGAGCACAGAGGTGACGTTATATACAGGCCACAGAGGTGACGTTATATACAGAGCACAGAGGTGACGTTATATACAGGCCACAGAGGTGACATTATATACAGAGCACAGAGGTGACGTTATATACAGAGCACAGAGGTGACGTTATATACAGAGCACAGAGGTGACGTTATATACAGGCCACAGAGGTGACGTTATATACAGGCCACAGAGGTGACGTTATATACAGGCCACAGAGGTGACGTTATATACAGAGCACAGAGGTGACGTTATATACAGGCCACAGAGGTGACGTTATATACAGAGCACAGAGGTGACGTTATATACAGAGCACAGAGGTGACGTTATATACAGGCCACAGAGGTGACGTTATATACAGAGCACAGAGGTGACGTTATATACAGGCCACAGGGTGACGTTATATACAGGCCACAGAGGTGACGTTATATACAGAGCACAGAGGTGACGTTATATACAGAGCACAGAGGTGACGTTATATACAGGCCACAGAGGTGACGTTATATACAGGCCACAGAGGTGACGTTATATACAGAGCACAGAGGTGACGTTATATACAGAGCACAGAGGTGACGTTATATACAGAGCACAGAGGTGACGTTATATACAGGCCACAGAGGTGACGTTATATACAGAGCACAGAGGTGACGTTATATACAGAGCACAGAGGTGACGTTATATACAGAGCACAGAGGTGACGTTATATACAGAGCACAGAGGTGACGTTATATACAGAGCACAGAGGTGACGTTATATACAGGCCACAGAGGTGACGTTATATACAGAGCACAGAGGTGACGTTATATACAGAGCACAGAGGTGACGTTATATACAGGCCACAGAGGTGACGTTATATACAGAGCACAGAGGTGACGTTATATACAGAGCACAGAGGTGACGTTATATACAGAGCACAGAGGTGACGTTATATACAGAGCACAGAGGTGACGTTATATACAGGCCACAGAGGTGACGTTATATACAGGCCACAGAGGTGACGTTATATACAGAGCACAGAGGTGACGTTATATACAGGCCACAGAGGTGACGTTATATACAGAGCACAGAGGTGACGTTATATACAGAGCACAGAGGTGACGTTATATACAGAGCACAGAGGTGACGTTATATACAGGCCACAGAGGTGACGTTATATACAGGCCACAGAGGTGGCGTTATATACAGAGCACAGAGGTGACGTTATATACAGAGCACAGAGGTGACGTTATATACAGAGCACAGAGGTGACGTTATATACAGAGCACAGAGGTGACGTTATATACAGAGCACAGAGGTGACGTTATATACAGAGCACAGAGGTGACGTTATATACAGGCCACAGAGGTGACGTTATATACAGAGCACAGAGGTGACGTTATATACAGGCCACAGAGGTGACGTTATATACAGGCCACAGAGGTGACGTTATATACAGAGCACAGAGGTGACGTTATATACAGAGCACAGAGGTGGCGTTATATACAGGCCACAGAGGTGACGTTATATACAGAGCACAGAGGTGACGTTATATACAGGCCACAGAGGTGACGTTATATACAGAGCACAGAGGTGACGTTATATACAGGCCACAGAGGTGACGTTATATACAGGCCACAGAGGTGACGTTATATACAGGCCACAGAGGTGACGTTATATACAGGCCACAGAGGTGACGTTATATACAGGCCACAGAGGTGACGTTATATACAGGCCACAGAGGTGACGTTATATACAGAGCACAGAGGTGACGTTATATACAGAGCACAGAGGTGACGTTATATACAGGCCACAGAGGTGACGTTATATACAGGCCACAGAGGTGACGTTATATACAGAGCACAGAGGTGACGTTATATACAGAGCACAGAGGTGACGTTATATACAGACCACAGAGGTGACGTTATATACAGGCCACAGAGGTGACGTTATATACAGGCCACAGAGGTGACGTTATATACAGGCCACAGAGGTGACGTTATATACAGGCCACAGAGGTGACGTTATATACAGAGCACAGAGGTGACGTTATATACAGAGCACAGAGGTGACGTTATATACAGGCCACAGAGGTGACGTTATATACAGAGCACAGAGGTGACGTTATATACAGAGCACAGAGGTGACGTTATATACAGAGCACAGAGGTGACGTTATATACAGAGCACAGAGGTGACGTTATATACAGAGCACAGAGGTGACGTTATATACAGGCCACAGAGGTGACGTTATATACAGAGCACAGAGGTGACGTTATATACAGAGCACAGAGGTGACGTTATATACAGAGCACAGAGGTGACGTTATATACAGAGCACAGAGGTGACGTTATATACAGAGCACAGAGGTGACGTTATATACAGAGCACAGAGGTGACGTTATATACAGAGCACAGAGGTGACGTTATATACAGAGCACAGAGGTGACGTTATATACAGGCCACAGAGGTGACGTTATATACAGCACTCACCAGCAGCAGGACGGGGGTGCAGAAGACCCAGCATGCCTTGAAGTACAGGAGGAGCTTCGTGCACCACGGGGGGCATCGGCAGATCATGTCTATAATATCCTGACAGAACTGGTTGACACCTGAGGGCAGAGAAAGAACATGTGAAGAGAGGTGCATAGCGGATGTACATCATTCCTCCTGAAATCCTCCGTGCTGCTGGGGTCCCTGCTCCTTACCATAGAAGAAGGCAATTCCCAGACACATGAAGAGGGTGATGATGATGAGGCCGAAGCTCGTGCTGTAGGAGTCTATCAGGGTGAACCAGTAAATGCCGCCCTGCGGGAAGAAAACACCTCAGTGTTATTAGCAGCAGCCCCAGAACCATGAACGTGTGGGGTAACTAGCAGAGACAGTCGGGGGTATTACACACCTCTCCCAGGTGATACTCACACACTCCTATAATCCCTCTAAACACCCCCCTATACTCCTACAGCCTCTCTAGGCACTACCCTCCTGAACTCCTACAGCCCCTCTAGGCACTCCCCTCCTGTACTCCTACAGCCCCTATAGGCACTCTCCCCTCCTGTGCTCCTATAATCCCTCTAGACACTCCCCTCCTATACTCCTACAGCCCCTATAGGCACTCTCCCCTCCTGTGCTCCTATAATCCCTCTAGGCACTCCCCTCCTGTACTCCTACAGTCCCTCTAGGCACTCCCCTCCTGTACTCCTACAATCCCTCTAGGCACTCCCCTCCTGTACTCCTACAGTCCCTCTAGGCACTCCCTTCCTGTACTCCTACAGCCCCTCTAGGGACTCCCCTCCTGTACCCCTACAGTCCCTCTAGGCACTCCTCTCCTGTACTCCTACAGCCCCTCTAGGCACTCACCTCCTGTACTCCTACAATCCCTCTAGGCACCCCCTCCTGTACTCCTACAGCCCCTCTAAGGACTCCCCTCCTGTACTCCTACAGCCCCTCTAGGGACTCCCCTCCTGTACCCCTACAGTCCCTCTAGGCACCCCCTCCTGTACTCCTACAATCCCTCTAGGCACTCCCCTCCTGTACTCCTACAGTCCCTCTAGGCACCCCCTCCTGTACTCCTACAGTCCCTCTAGGCACTCCCTCCTGTACTCCTACAATCCCTCTAGGCACTCCCCTCCTGTACTCCTACAGCCCCTCTAGGCACTCCCCTCCTGTACTCCTACAGCCCCTCTAGGGACACCCCTCCTGTACTCCTACAGCCCCTCTAGGCACTCCCCTCCTGTACTCCTACAGTCCCTCTAGGCACTCCCCTCCTGTACTCCTACAGCCCCTCTAGGCACCCCCTCCTGTACTCCTACAGCCCCTCTAGGCACTCCCCTCCTGTACTCCTACAGTCCCTCTAGGCACTCCCCTCCTGTACTCCTACAGCCCCTCTAGGCACTCCCCTCCTGTACTCCTACAGCCCCTCTAGGCACTCCCCTCCTGTACTCCTACAGCCCCTCTAGGCACTCCCCTCCTGTACTCCTACAGTCCCTCTAGGCACTCCCTTCCTGTACTCCTACAGTCCCTCTTGGGACTCTATGCACTCCCTCTGTCACATTGCAGTGTTAGTTTCGCAGTCGCCCCACCTCAGTTATCAGCAGCAGCCCCAGCAGGTAGAAGATGAAGCACAGTACAGCCAGGAACATCATTTTGCGCTTCCAGTCTCGCAAAGATGGAAACTCGTCCAAGACGGCAGTGGTGATCCCCTCCATGTTCCCAAACTGATGAGGTAGAAGAACAGGAGACGATTATCCTCCAGATTCCCGATTCCACACCTGTCACCCCGAGATGTACACAACCACCACTTCTGGGATAGTAGTACCAGGACCTCTGTGCTGGGACTTGTGGTGCAAATTTTTTTTTAATCATAGTGTAATCATTACTCTTCCGCTAAGACTCTAAGAAGGGCCTATAGCTCTGTTCATCCTGAGCCTCCTGTTTCACGAAGCCTGACGTTTACACAGGCAGAGCAGAGGAGGCGGCCAATACTCGGCCATAATCCACCAGCCATTCAGGATGTGTGGAAAGCTGGGTGACAGGTGGCTACTAACAGTTGTTACCCCTGTAGTAGGTGGTCGGTGTAGGATTTAGGGGGTCACTTACCAGGGTGTCTACTCCCAGAGTAAAGAGCATCAGGAAGAACAGGATGGACCAGAAGGCGGAGCCTGGCAGCAGAGCAAGGGCTTCTGGGTAGGCGACAAATGCTAAGCCCGGACCTGTGGAGGACAGTGGGCGGTTATGTGGACGGTCACCAATCAGATAATAAAGAGGACCCCAAAAGGGAACGCACACCAACCTGAGTCCGCCACCTCCGCCACCGGAACCTTCTTCTTCCAGGCCATGTGACCCAGCACTGAGAAAATGGCGAATCCGGCAAAGAAGCTGGTGCTGCAGTTACCGATGGCGATGACCAGAGTGTCCCTGCACGACAAAACCCACCAATGTGAACAGAGCGAAGGGAGACGTAGTCATTGGTAAGGAGACAAGTACTGTACGCTGAGGGATCTATGGACAGAGGGATCAGGGACCTGGCGAACTATCACCCCAGAGTAGATCACACATCAACTCTTACCGGATCACATTGTTATTGAACTTGTTGTACGAGGCCATGGAGAGAAGACCCCCGAAACCGATCCCCAGCGAGTAGAAGATCTGAGAGGCTGCGTCATTCCATACCTGAGAGACAAACATGGTGGAGGAGAGTAATGCAAATATGTGGGGGTATACAGGGTAGCGGTGGTACCAGACGTCTCTATACAGCTGTATACAGGGTAGCGGTGGTACCAGACGTCTCTATACAGCTGTATACAGGGTAGCGGTGGTACCAGACGTCTCTATACAGCTGTATACAGGGTAGCGGTGGTACCAGACGTCTCTATACAGCTGTATACAGGGTAGCGGTGGTACCAGACGTCTCTATACAGCTGTATACAGGGTAGCGGTGGTACCAGATGTCTGTATACAGCTGTATACAGGGTAGCGGTGGTACCAGACGTCTCTATACAGCTGTATACAGGGTAGCGGTGGTACCAGACGTCTCTATACAGCTGTACACAGGGTAGCGGTGGTACCAGACGTCTCTATACAGCTGTACACAGGGTAGCGGTGGTACCAGACGTCTCTATACAGCTGTATACAGGGTAGCGGTGGTACCAGACGTCTCTATACAGCTGTATACAGGGTAGCGGTGGTACCAGACGTCTATACAGCTGTATACAGGGTAGCGGTGGTACCAGATGTCTGTATACAGCTGTATACAGGGTAGCGGTGGTACCAGACGTCTCTATACAGCTGTATACAGGGTAGCGGTGGTACCAGACGTCTCTATACAGCTGTATACAGGGTAGCGGTGGTACCAGACGTCTCTATACAGCTGTATACAGGGTAGCGGTGGTACCAGATGTCTCTCTATACAGCTGTATACAGGGTAGCGGTGGTACCAGACGTCTCTATACAGCTGTATACAGGGTAGCGGTGGTACCAGATGTCTCTATACAGCTGTATACAGGGTAGCGGTGGTACCAGATGTCTGTATACAGGGTAGCGGTGGTACCTGCGCACTCTGCAGTCTCTTCCAGTCAGCGGACAGGTAGAATCGGACGCCATCTATGGACCCCTCCAGCGTTGCTCCCCGGATGATGAGCACAATGAGGACGACATAAGGGAACGTGGCTGTAAAATACACAATCTGCACACAAGAGGTGTGGGTGAGAACATGTGGCGGTATGTGGCGGTATGGGCGGTATGTGGTGGTATGTGGCGGTATGTGGCGGTATGTAGGTATGGGCGGTATGGGCGGTATGTGGCGGTATGGGCGGTATGTGGTGGTATGTGGCGGTATGGGCGGTATGTGGCGGTATGTGGTGGTATGTGGCGGTATGGGCGGTATGTGGCGGTATGTGGCGGTATGTGGTGGTATGGGGTGGTATGGGCGGTATGTGGAGGTATGTGGCGGTATGGGCGGTATGTGGTGGTATGGGCGGTATGTGGCGGTATGTGGCGGTATGTGGTGGTATGTGGCGATGTATGTGGCGGTATGTGGCGGTATGGGCGGTATGTGGTGGTATGTGGCGGTATGGGCGGTATGTGGTGGTATGTGGCGGTATGTGGCGGTATGTGGCGGTATGTGGTGGTATGTGGCGGTATGTGGCGGTATGTGGCGGTATGGGCGGTATGTGGTGGTATGGGGTGGTATGGGCGGTATGTGGCAGTATGTGGCGGTATGGGCGGTATGTGGCGGTATGGGCGGTATGTGGTGGTATGGGCGGTATGTGGCGGTATGGGCGGTATGTGGCGGTATGGGCGGTATGTGGCGGTATGTGGCGGTATGTGGTGGTATGTGGCGGTATGGGCGGTATGTGGCGGTATGTGGCGGAGGATAATGGGGACTATGAGGCGACCTCTCACCTTCCCCGAGCTGCGGATTCCCTTTATCATACAGAGGAAGATGATGATCCAGGCGGCCAGCAGACACAGGGCGAGCGGCCAGCGTACGGGGCCCGGATCACTGAGGCCTGAACTGTGCACAACACCCAGCACCTTCTCACTGCAACCACAAGGGGGCACACCACAGTATTAGCACATGGAGAGGATTACATACAGAGCAGAGTCCGTCTCTGCAGAGCGACCAAGAGACGGACCTGCACGGCCAGATTATTCACTTACTTCCAGAAAGCTTCTGTGGCGCTGAACTGGGAGCCATTACTGGAGACGTTCTATGGGGGAGACAGAACACGTATGATTGATATGACCCAGCCGTGTAGTTACCCCTCCCCCGAGAACCCATCTTACCCGACACAGTGGGGCATAATCGGGGGCTTCACAGGACCAGGGCAGGGGGCTCTGGAAGGAGTTACCCAGGTAAAAGAAGGTCCAGGCGATAATAACGTTATAATATAAGGAGACCAGAGAGGAAACCAGAAGCATCCCAATGCCGATACCTGCGGAGGAGGAGGAGGAGGAAGAGGAGGAGGAGGAGGAGAACGGTCACTGCGGCAGAGGAGGCGTCCACGATGGGGGTCACTCAGACGAGACACCCACACAGGAGGCCCCCCCCTCAGACGAGACACCCACACAGGAGGCCCCCCCTCAGACGAGACACCCACACAGGAGGCCCCCCCTCAGACGAGACGCCCACACAGGAGGCCCCCCCCTCAGACGAGACGCCCACACAGGAGGCCCCCCCTCAGACGAGACGCCCACACAGGAGGCCCCCTCCAGATGAGACACCCACACAGGAGGCCCCTCAGACGAGACACCCACACAGGAGGCCCCCCCTCAGACGAGACGCCCACAGAGGAGGCCCCCCTCAGATGAGACGCCCACACACGAGGCCCCCTCAGACGAGACACCCACACAGGAGGCCCCCCTCAGACGAGACACCCACACAGGAGGCCCCCCTCAGACGAGACGCCCACACAGGAGGCCCCTCAGATGAGACACCCACACAGGGAGGCCCCTCAGATGAGACACCCACACAGGAGGCCCCTCAGACGAGACGCCCACACAGGAGGCCCCTCAGACGAGACACCCACACAGGAGGCCCCTCAGACGAGACACCCACACAGGAGGCCCCTCAGACGAGACGCCCACACAGGGAGGCCCCTCAGACGAGACACCCACACAGGAGATCCCTCAGACGAGACACCCACACAGGAGGCCCCTCAGACGAGACACCCACACAGGAGGCCCCTCAGACGAGACACCCACACAGGAGGCCCCTCAGACGAGACACCCACACAGGAGATCCCTCAGACGAGACACCCACACAGGAGGCCCCCCCCTCAGACGAGACGCCCACATGTGGCATCCCCGAGCTGGCTATGGCTGGGCTGAGGGTGATCTCTGTGCATTGTATTATTTCCTGTTGCTTCATAGCCTGTGTGACATAGCAGGGGGTCCTGAGTCTCACACAACACAGCGCCACCTAGTGAGCCTCACACATGCATTACACCTCCCATAGGATTGAATAGTAACCAAATGTCCAATGGGAGGACATCGCCTGGGAAAAGGGGGAGGAGTCAGCTGATCACTGGGTCCCCATGGTAACACCCCTGCAGGAAGGTCCTGCGTGTGAGGAGTTAGAAGTGTGGAGTGTTAGGAGGAGGAGGTGAGGAGATAAGTGTGATGTCCTGTGAAGAAAGCAGTGAGTTTAGTGCAGGAATCTCAAGTCCTAGACAGGCCCAGGAAGGTTGGAGAGCTGACATACTCCAGCTATTCAGAAGATCCTGTCCCCTGTCTGCCTAGCCATCGCCCTGAAGGAAGTCAAGCATCATTATCTTGTCAGCATGAGACTGTGGAGAGAACATTCTGGAACACGTGCTCCATAGCAAGTATCACAGGATCCAGGGGCCAAGGCCAGACCTGTGGAATATCCTGCCACCCTGACTATTGCACCCCGAAACTCTGAGCTATCAGGACCACATAACGTGAGTGGGGAATATTATGTACTAGTATCATGGTGGGCATCCTCCTATGAGCCAAATAGGAGCCCAGACGCACCTTAGGGCTGTAACACTGAAGTATAAGGGGCTAGGAACACCTTTCATCAAGTCTACCCTGCACCCCAGGACTTTGCTGTGTCACCAGGCGTACCCCGTTGTTTTGTATTGAAGAAACTGTTTAAGCATTTGTGCCTCCACACCCATGGAAGTAAAAGTTCAACTTTACAACCGTTTCTGTGTCTGACTCTGCACCGACAACATCAGGGCGCCCCAAACACCACCAGTCGGCACAGTATAGGGGAAGCGCCCCGGGGGAACAATCACCACCAACATTTGTGCAGCCCCCTCATCACCGGTACCAGTGGTGGTAACGTGGGACAGCACCAGCGCTGCGCCCTCGTGCCCAGAGACCGTGACAAGTCTGCGCTGTTTGCACCCCGCAATCCCAACTGCAGCGTTACCTTCCATCTGGTCACCGGACGAGACGCCCACACAGGAGATCCCTCAGACGAGACACCCACACAGGAGGCCCCCCCTCAGACGAGACACCCACACAGGAGGCCCCTCAGACGAGACGCCCACACAGGGAGATCCCTCAGACGAGACGCCCACACACGAGGCCCCCCCTCCAGACGAGACACCCACACAGGAGATCCCTCAGACGAGACGCCCACACAGGAGATCCCTCAGACGAGACGCCCACACAGGAGGCCCCTCAGACAGAGACACCCACACAGGAGGCCCCCCCCTCAGACGAGACACCCACACAGGAGGCCCCTCAGACGAGACACCCACACAGGAGGCCCCTCAGACGAGACACCCACACAGGAGGCCCCTCAGACGAGACACCCACACAGGAGATCCCTCAGACGAGACACCCACACAGGAGGCCCCCCCTCAGACGAGACGCCCACACAGGAGGCCCCCTCAGACGAGACACCCACACAGGGAGGCCCCCTCAGACGAGACACCCACACAGGAGGCCCCCTCAGGCGAGACGCCCACACAGGAGGCCCCTCAGAGCCTACACTCACCTTTTAGGATAGGACAACACTTCCACACGGTGATGGGTCCGGCCGCTCCGTACTGTCCCAGACTGAGCTCCATGAGGAAGAGGGGGGAGGCCGGTGAAGAAGAGCATGATAGAGTATGGGATGAGGAAGGCTCCTGGTGGGAGGAGGAGGAGAGGGATGAGCTCACAGCAACCAATCAAAATCTACCTCATATGTAGAGAAAATGAAAGAGATCTGATTGGTTGCTATGGACCAAACTATAGTTGTCCATAGAAACCAGACGGTTTGGAAATAAAGCTAGCTATCTGATTGGCTGCCATGAAGGCTACAGGAAGTCCCCATAGCAACCAATCAGATCTCTGCTTTCATTTTTCAAAATGTCTCTAAAAACGAGAGCTGTAATCTGATTGGCCGCTATGGGGACACTGCAGGAGGCCATGACAAAACTGGCACCTCCGGTGGATCCTTTACAGAGTGCACACATGGCTGATCAGTGATCGCTGAGGGCCACGTGCCGACCACTGAAATCCAATATATTAATCCCCAGTGAGTCACAGTTACTTTGGCATTTACGTAAATCTGCTTATTATTCCATATATCGCGCTGTCAGTCACATAGGGTCCGGGACGTCGTGGCGGTGACTACAGGCTAATACATTCCTGGTGCTGGGGCCGTGTCCGGGCCTGTCCGCCCTCCCAGCTGACACATTCCGGAGCAGATTACCCCGCGCTTCATACTGTGCGTATGTATACATATTATATAATATATGCGTGTTATACAGTCGCAGGTGGGGGGTGGATGTACTTTGCCCTCCATATAGGTTATCAGCTATTCCTCGGAGACATGGAGTAACATGCAATCACAGATTTGTCACACAATATCACCGCATTACTGCAATTTTCAGTATATGGGATGAGAAACTCTGGACTGAGACAGTACTACTACCCTCACCGTGGTCAGTGAAGTACATACATGTCAGAGCCGGTGGTAAGGGGGAGGGATGACGTGCCATGTCATGACCTCATGTGTACAGTAATTTTCGGGGCAGGTCGGGCCGGTTACGCCCGGAAATAAATCTGCTATAAATAGAAAACAGCTCAGCTAATTAATGGAAATTAACAACAAATCCACGGCCACGTGACCTGCGTACAGGGTATACAGCACAGGATATGGAAATCCTCACAGGTATGTGGGTGCACTGTCCCTTTAAGACTGTAAACTACATGGACCAAAATATAATTAGATCTAGGGAGAGAAGAAGCCGCAGGGAACTTCCCCGGGATATATTTTATGTGTTGTGGGGCCCCCTTGAGGTTTGGGGCCAAGCGAGAGTGCGGCGAGGAGTGGGCCGGGGGACTTCGCATTACTTTCATTGCTTCCCAAACTGTACAGACAGTCCTTGTGTTGCAGAGGTCACTCCTTCTATTACACCTTCTATGATAAGAAGAAGAGGATTGAGCTGGAGTCTGGGGGATTATCTCGGGGATCTAAACTCAAGAGTAGACATTTGTTCTGGCTGGGACCGGGAGAGGAAACCGCCACACGCCAGGGAGCGGGAGAGGAAACCACCACACACCAGAGATTGGGAGGAGAAACCGCCACACACCAGAGATCGGGAGAGGAAACTGCCACACGCCAGGAACCGGGAGAGGAAACCGCCACACGCCAGGAACCGGGAGAGGAAACCGCCACACGCCAGGGGGCGCCAGGGGAGAGGAAACCACCACACACCAGAGATCGGGAGGGGGAAACCGCCACACACCAGAGATCGGGAGAGGAAACTGCCACACGCCAGGAACCGGGAGAGGAAACCGCCACACGCCAGGAACCGGGAGAGGAAACCGCCACACGCCAGGGAGCGGGAGACGAAACCGCCACACGCCAGGGAGTGGGAGAGGAAACCGCCACACGCCAGGGAGCGGGAGACGAAACCGCCACACGCCAGGGAGTGGGAGAGGAAACCGCCACACGCCAGGGAGCGGGAGAGGAAACCATTGCATGCTGTAGATTGTTAGCGTAAACCCGTACTGCCAGGGACTGGGAGAGTAAATCTCTAGACACCAAGGACTTCTGCATCCAACTACTAAACACAAGGGACAGGAGCAGTGACCACTGACTAGAGGAGTCCTACTCCCATCATCATCTCATCGTGTATCCACTCACCGCCTCCATTCCTGTAACATAGATAAGGAAACCTCCAGACATTCCCAAGACCAACGCAGTAGCCAATGCATGACAGCAGGAACTCGTACTTTCCACCCCAGGTCTCCCGGGGAGGCTGAGATGGTGGGACGGTGGCCACAGACTGCTCATGTGACGGCGGCAGTGTGAGGTTATTGTCATTTTCCGATCCTTGTATTTCCTGCGCTGATGGAGACACCTGAGAGAGAAGACAGAAGTCTGGTGTTATTACAGGAGGAAGACTGAAGAGTGGCGTGTCCCAGCTCAAGGCCAATGTGCAGCTCATGTAGAGAAAGGTCCTGGAGTGGTGACAACCAGGGTTACTCATGGAGTATTATACAGCAGTATTCACACTATACAGT